>CAUYRT010066120.1:0-22875 GCA_963574885.1 Lepilemur ruficaudatus
GTATCCATGGGCTTTTCTAGATATATTATCGTATCATCTGTGAAGAGTGAGAATTTGATCTCATCTGCACGCACTTGGATGCCCTTAACACCCCCCTCTTGCCATAGCTATAGCTAGGACTTTGAGCACTATGTTGAATAGAAGAGGTGAAAGTGGGCATCCTTGTCTAGTTCCAGTTCAAAGTGGGAATGGTTTCAGTTTTTCCCCATTTAGTATGATATTGGCCGTAGGTTTGTCATAAATGGATTTGATAATTTTAAGGTATCCTTCCTAACTCATTCCATGAAGTGAATATCACCTTAATACCAAAACCAGGATAGGATGCAACAAAAAAAGAAAATTACGGACCAATATCCCTCATGAATATAGATGCAAAAATCCTCAACAAAATTTTAGCAAATAGAATTCAGCGGCACATCAAAAAAATAATTCATCACGACCAGGTGGGCTTTATTCCAGGGATGCAAGGCTGGTTCAACATACACAAATCTATAAATGCAATTCACCTCATAAATAAAAGCAAGAACAAAGACCAGATGATTCTCTCAATGGATGCAGAAAGAGCATTTGACAAAGTCCAACACAACTTTATGATAAAAACTCTTAACAAAATAGGGATAGGCGGATGTGGAGTCTTAAGGCAATTGTGCACACATCCTGGTATGAATTTGAGTCATATGACTTTGGTTTTTTGTTTGTGTGTGGTTTTTTTTTTTTTTTTGTTTGTTTGTTTGTTTGTTTGTTTCTTTTTGAGACAGAGTCTCAAAAACCGACAAACCAAGAGAGGCCAAAGAGTTCTGTGCTCCCAGGGCTGGAGTGCAATGGTGTCATCATAGCTCACTGCAGCCTCGAACTCCTGGGCTCAAGTGATTCCCCCCGCCTAGCGTCAGCCTCCTGAGTGGCCGGGACTACAAGTGTGTGCAACAGCGTCTGCCTAATTTTTCAGTTTTTTTGTAGAGAGAGGGATCTCTCTTTGTTTGAGGCCAGGAGTTGGCTGGTCTCCAACTTCTGGCTTCAGGCACTGCTCCTACCTCAGCCTCAGACTGCTAGCATTACAGACATGAAGCACCTCCCCCAGCCTACATAACTTTTTATTATTATTGGTTGCATATATGTTATGATTGTTCTGTGAGATGAACATTTGGCATTTTTCCAAATCTTATACTAAGAGGGTTTTTAGTATAAGGGGAGAAAAAGTAATATGAATATCTTTTCCTCACCCATTGCAAGGTTCATGGCTGACACCCCATGACAAAAGACAGGCTGATAATGAAGACATGAGCCTTGAGAAATGAAGACCAAAGAGACAGGGAAACCTGTGCATTTTGATGCTTAGGTTTGATGAAGAGCAGAGGGTTGTGTGGAAGTATGGTTTAACGAAGGTAGTCTGATCTGCTGGGAATAAACTGGGGGAATTTAACAACACCCCTGTATTTGGAGTCTTCTTGGCCCCTCTTGGTTTGTCGGATCCTTTCCTTTGGGTATAGGAAGGACCCTTCTAGAATGAGGGTCTTATGACCAGCTTCTGAAATGTTTTCTAAAATACCAAAGTGCCATCTTTTGGTGTAGCATGTCCTGAACCCTTACTCCCTTAGATACTGTAGGTAAAGATGTTTTCAAAGCCTGCTCCAGAATATATTTAGTAAACGGTGTCTTATCTGGAGGATAAGAGGAGTTCAGTTGATGCAATGCTTCCCCAATTTAAAAAAGATGTAATGTCTTTACCTGTGTATTATTTGTTTCAGTCATTTTGTGGCTTACATCTGTTGAAATCTGGCTCCCACAATGTCACCCACATTACACCTCTAAATGTAGAGGCGTAACACACACCTGTAGATAAGAAAAATCTGACCTCATTTCTCACCACAGAGTAAGGGGGACACCATCTCATAGGACTTTTACATTGTGTAAAGAATAAGGTAAGAGAAGGTAAGGTCAGAATCTATTGAGAATTTATAGTTTGGATTAAGATGAGTCTTTCAATGCAGTCTTCCAATGCGTCTTCCACCTTGATAGACGGGCCAAGGGTGGCTTTGTCAGGGTTAGGTAAGGATCACAATGCAGCTGCCCAGCATTGGCGGAAACAGCAAGGCAATCATCTTGAGGCAAGGATTCAAAGAGTCTGAGGGCACCAACTGCATCTGCTGATGTTTTCCCTTGAAGCGTTCATGAGTCTCTCTGGAAATTTGCGTAATGAACAACCTAACCATTTGCCTCAGCAGGAGGCTCCTGGAAAGATAAAGTCTCATTAGTAAAGATAGCGGAATAGCAAAAAGTCATGTTAGTGTGGACAGTAGGGTGTGGTGTCAGTTCTTAGTGTCCAGGCTGAGTTTGAGGGTGTGGGGGCGGGTTTTGTTTCTCACAGGAAACTTGGATGGGGATCAAGTATTTTGCTTGTGTTCCCCTCTCATTTGGTCATCATCAGCATACTTTGTATGTCGCTTTTCTTGGTGCATGGAAAAAATGCTAATTTAACATAGCCATCCAAAGCTGTATGCCCTTGTTATGGCAGCTCTGTGGTGTTCTAAGTGTGTGGGGCAAATTATTTTAATTTTTGTGTTTATTACGTTAAAGTATTGATTGGCGTCTGAACCAATCAAGCCTGAAAGGCAGCAGGTATAAGTAAACTTTCCGGCCATTGTAGGTTACAGTCCAATGATAATTACATATACACACAAAGTATACACGTACACAAAATAATAGTCTCAGTGGTAAGTTATTTAAAGGAGAAGCAGGAGGGCTTATAAAATGGGAATTTAAGGAGTCAGTGGACTTCTCTAAGGAAGAACGATTGAAATAACGTACAAAGATAAATAGAAATTTTCGTGATGGTAGCTGAAGAGCATGCCAGTACAATGTTGTTCCAGCACAATACTGATGAATGGAAGTATTAATACCAAGAGTGGGCACAAAATGGTATCTTTCAAATCCTGCTCTTGGAGACACAGCAGTGCATCTGCACTCCTATCAAGGACACAGTTGTTCTTTAGCAGGAGTCCTTCAGAGACCCAGGTATGCCCTCTGCCAGAAGCAGAAGCCAGAAACTTTTGGAAATATAAGCTAATGGCAACAAACAGGAATTTATGAGAGTGTATGATTGTGTAATATACTCATACACAATCAGTGTATGAGTACAGAAATAGAAAGGGCACAGGGTGCATTGCTTCAGTTCTCTGCTAGGTCGTTGCTACTGACTTCATATAGCTGACTTCTCGGAAGCTTTCTCACAATTAGGTATTTTATATATGTTAGGCTTTTAAAATCCTTGCATTAGTTCTGGAGATTAACCATTATGCTTATTTTATACTTAGAAAACCGATGTTAGGGAGATGAAGGAATTATCCATGGTCTCTTCAATGGCAGACAATGCAATTGTAGAAAATGAGTATATGAACACAGGCATTTCTGTAAAATACGGGCTGTAAAATCAGTGCTGTTCCCTAAACTTTATACCTTGAATTATGTAGAGAACGCTTTTTACTTTTTCAAAGAAGTCAAAAGAGGAGAACTAAGTTACCAATATAATTTAAGAGAAGTTATTGGATGCGAGTTCAGCCTTCGTGAAATGCTGGTTCACTTAAAACTGTGGTCCCCAACCCCTTCTAAGTGTGTGGGGCAAATTATTTTAATTTTTGTGTTTAAAAAATTAAACACAAAATTTTAATTTTGTGTGTGGACTGGTTCAGTGGCCTGCTAGGAACCCGATTGAATAGCAGGAGGTGAGCGGCAGGCCAGTAAGAGAAGCTCCATCTGTATTTACAGCCACTCTCCATCACTGGCATCACTGCATAAGCTTTGCCGCCTGTTAGACGGTGGGGAGGGAGGGGGCATTAGGTTCTCATAGGAGCAGGAACCCTACTGTACACTGCGCACGTGAGGGATCTAGGTTGCGTCTCATTATGAGAATCCAATGCGTGATGATCTGAGGTGGAGCTGATGTGGTGATGCTGGTGCTGGGGAGCAGCTGCAAATACAGATTACCACTAGCAGAGAAGTTTGACTGCACAATAAATGTAATGTGCTTGAATCATCCACAAACCATTCCCCTTCCACCTTGTCCATGGAAAAATTGTCTTCCATGAAACCAGTCCCTGGTGCCAAAAAGGCTGGGGGCCACTGGCTTAAAACAAACATTCTGCAACTGTAAGGCTTTTTGGTTTGGTTGTCATTTTTTAGAGTTTGCTCAGGAAATAGAGTCATGTGCTCACATAATGATCAAAAGGTCAATGGCAGACTGCATGTGGGACAGATGGTAGTCCCGTAAGATTTTAAGGGAGCTGAAAAATTCCTATTGCCCACTGACACGTAGCCATCACAAGGTCACGGTGCAAACAATGCCTTCCTCACAAGGTTGTGGTGATGCTTTGTGGTGAAAACAAATCCACTGTGGTGCCAGTCACATAAAAGTATAGCTCACACAATTATGTACATACATAATACTCGACAATGATAACAAATGGCTATGTATGGGTTTATGTGTTTACTATGCTATGCTTTTATCATATTATTGTAGAATGTGCTACTCTGCATATTAAAAAAAAATTAAGTTAACTTTAAAACAGCCTCATGCAGGTCCTGCAGGAGGTATTCCAGAAGAAGGCATTGTTATCACAGGAGATGACATGGACTCTTAGTCCATGATTGGAGAATTAGTCCATAAGCATCAGCAGTTATCTCAAGGTGCTAAACTAATGTTACCGTGTTAGGTAGGTGAGTTGGCTTTACAAAGATTAGAGAGACAATAAGAATAAACTTTAAAAATTGTTATATAAAATAATTATTAATAATAATGTAATAAATTTAGTTTTTGTAATGGTTTTGAACTAGGAGTCCAAGCCTAAGGGCAACAAACTAAACAACTCAAAAGACTCTAGGGGAAGCTGGGTGAGACCTGTTGTAGACATTGAGTAGACTTTCTTATTATTTCATATATTAAAGCAGAGAATGCCAACTTTATAAAAGGGACCACCAGTATAATTTGAACAAAAAGTGTCAGGGATGTTTTCAAAGTTGTCCACCAGATAGACTAAGGGTATCTCTTATGTCAGGTGTTGCCAAGTTACCTATAATAGTTATTGATTGTGAAATTTTAATTATAGTATTAGCCTGTCCAATGAAAAAGATAGCATTGAGGGGAGTGAGAATCCCATTATGATATGGAGTCTTGTACGGATGGCTTAGGGAAAACTCTAGAGTATGGAAAACATCAACGTCTCAGGGTTTTTTGTTTGTTTGTTCTTGTTTTTGTAGTTTAAATGTCTCTGTTTGTAGCATTTAGCATTTGGTGGTTTGGTGAACTTTCAGTGTGGTTCATATATCAGGCATGAGACCTGTCTTTGGTAATCCTTATTTACTTTCAGTTTATACGCCTTCTGGAACAGAGTAGTTCCCATTTTAATGACTCTGTGTAACAAAATTGGGTTAGAGGAATCTAGACAAATTTAGGACCTAGTCTAGTCTATAGGTAGAGAAGAAAGAACTTGAAAACAATGCAGAGAGTTACAATCTAATAACAGCTGTATCATAGTAGTTGTTGTCGTTGTTTTTTCTTTTAGAAACAACTTTTTTCTTCTACGTTGATCACGTGGGAATCTCAGATTAAAGACTTCTTTAAGCTAGAAAGCCAAACCAGGGAGGTTTTAGATTTTACTTACAGTCTTAAGGATCCTAGGCATGCCAGGAGAGATGTTAACTTTTATTTGCCTACTGTGAGGCTGAGAACCCTTGAAGACAGGCATTTTATGTGTATTTTTAAGTACGAGAGTTTAGTCAAACTCTTGGTAATATAACCAATGTTTTCAATTGTATTCTACTATAAAGAGAAAGCAGACTTTATTGGGTTTATGCAAACAATCACATTGTCATTAGAATATTGAAAATAGTTTTCAAATAGAGGGGAATCAAGGTAGCAGAGGGGGAAAAAACCAAACTTTTTTTCTTTCACAAAATTACACTTTACCAGATTTTAGTAAATTATAGATAGCTTAAGAAAGAAAATTTCCTTAAATCTGGAAGACAAAACATTTGGGTAAATAAAGGATGAACTATGTTTCAAACAACCTCCATTAGTAGTTTCAAGAATACACCAGTTTCTCATTAGAGTTCTGGAAATCTTTATTTAGTCTATTGATTTTAAAGTTATCAGAAACCTGTATATAAAAGTGACTTGCTGAAGTCTTTTTCACACATCTGATTGTAAATGTTTTCAGAGAAGACTGCAAAACAATAATTGTGAATGGCAAAAACTTAGAACAGCCATAGTTAAAAACATGATGGAAGTTTACAACTGTCAAGGAAATTTAGTCATTTCTATTACACATAGCATTTTAAGATTAAAAAAAAAAAAACCAGACTTATGACTGACAAACGTAGATTTCTGTGCACCCAGCTGGGCGCGGTGGCTCACGCCTGTGATCCTAGCACTTTGGGAGGCCAAGGTGGGAAGATTGCTCAAGGTCAGGAGTTCAAAACTAGCCTGAGCAAGAGCGAGACCCCGTCTCTACTAAAAACTAGGAAGAAATTAATTGGCCAACTAAAAATATATTGACAAAATTAGCCAGGAATGGTGGCGCATGCCTGTAGTCCCAGCTACTCAGGAGACTGATGCAGAAGGATCTCTTGAGCCCAGGAGTTTGAGGTTGCTGTGAGCTAGGCTGATGCCATGGCACTCTGGCCTGGGTGACAGAGTGAGACTCTGTCTCAAAAAAAAAAAAAAAAATTCTGTGCACTTGTATAATTTTTGAAATATTTATATATCAACATGCCCATAAATACAATTAAAAGGGCTGGGCATTGTGGCTCATGCCTACAATGCCAGCACTTTGGGAGGCTGAGGCAAGAGGATTGCTCAAGGCCAGGAGTTTGGCTGTGCAACATAACATGACCCTACCCCTACAAAAAATTTAACACTTAGCCAGACGAGGTGGTGCACACCTGTTGGCCTTGCTACTCAGGAGGCTGGGATCAACCGAGCCCAGGAGTTTGAAGTTATAGTGAGTTACAATGATGCCACTGCTCTCCAGCCAAGGTGACAGTGTGGGACCCCATCTTAAAAGAAAAAAAAATGCAATTGAAGGAAGACTTGGTATCACTAATCATTTGACATTGTCATATAATTTATCAAATAAGCCTAATCATTTAGTATCTCTGTAAAATGAGAGATCTATCTTATCTATCTTTTGAGACTTCTCAGAGGGCCAACTGGAAAATTCCAAAGTGAATGGTAGGTTAAAGAAACTGAAATTTAGAATTTGATTTTAATGAAGTTTGTCAAAGATGTTAAAAGGCACAAAACACTTGATCAAAACAGAATCGCAGTTCACTATAAAATAATGATCATTTATTTGAGCAGAGTGATAATCAAAGGACCTCAGAAGCAATACAGCAACTTGCATGGATGAGAAAACCCTAACCCCTTTAAAGCTTAGTTTATGTAAGGACTTGAAAACCTAATAAAGGAGAACATACAAAATTATATCGGTGAAATGTAAAATCTTTGTTTCTTAGACCAGCTACCAAAAAGGTGAAGAAAAACCTTCTGCAGTGTGATCATTTCTCCTCATGGAAAGCTCTTTTAGATCATCTGGAAGTCAACCTGATAAAAAGGGTTCTTGAATTTAATCAGACACAGGAAGAATGTGTCCCAGGTTGTGAGTGTAACAATTCTGATGTATCAAAACAAGCCAAGCATACAAAATCAAATTACACTGGAGGAGCACATTGCTTTCCTATGCATTTAAGCGGGTATTTCAGTGTCAGGCCCTGAATTTAAGGGGGTATTTCAGCAGAGTTAGTAGCTGGGGAGAAAAAAATTGTAAGAGCTGACAAAGTTGAAGGAGAGAATTATCATCCTAGGCTTTGTCAAGGGGAGAAAAATCTGAAGGAAATGATGTATGACCCACAAATCACGTGCAGTGAGATATACAGCAAAAGTTGAGGAACCTCTGAGATATAAATCTGAGGAATTTTAAAAGCAAAACTTTACCTCAAGAAATAAAATTACCATTTTAAATGAAGAGGACAGCATATTTTTAACTGATACTAGGGAAATTAAAATAACTCTTGGAAAGGAGACAGTCGTTAAAGAAACAGATTTTGGAATTAAAAGTCAAAACCACTTGCAATTTTGTTGAGAGGAGATCAGTATTTCAAGAAAGCCTGTTGTTTTTAAATATAGAGGACCAGACTCTGGTCCTGTATCAGTTGCACCAAGACACTAGTGTTTAATCTTTGGAAAAACACACAAATTATTTCATTCCAAGCACCCTTCGATAGCTCAGCTGGTAGAGCGGAGGACTGTAGACTGGACAGTCTGATCACATGTAAAAACTTTCTTCATAAGGCCCATGCTTTATAAATCTTCTTCAATTTGCTTAGACCGTACATCATTTTCCAAAACCCCCAGTCTTAGTCCTCTACTTTTTCTCTTTAATTTGTAGTTTTATTAATAGATCTAAATATAGTTAGTCTTTTTATAAAATTAAAAAGCCGGGAATAAACTTACGCTTACTTAGCAATTTGTTGCAGTTTTCCATCTTATTGGGATATGATGTAGACATTTAATGAGTATCTATTATTTAATTTAACATAACTCTAAGATTTTTAAATTACATGAAAAGTTTGATAAATTTATTTATAATTACCTAATTTATTTATTTTTAATAAGTAGAATACTTGTTAAATTGAGATATCAGACAGAACTAGTTATTATTTTAAGTTATTTTTTGATTCACCACTTTTATGGCTTCTTAACAGCAGATGTTTACCTAAAACTTTAAAGTTAAAAACATGGGTATTCTGTCAATAACTCAGAATATATAGCTGTTTTGACTAAATTAACAATATTAAATTAATCTTGTTTTTTAAGTAGTTGCATTTTGTAAAAAGTTAATTTTGTTTTAGGCTGGGTTTATAGCTTTATGACCTTGCAACATCTAGCAGAGGCAAATGTAAAATTAACTGACCAGTAGACTCGGGGTGGGGGTGGGGGAGAGTATGATGACAATTTTGAAGACATTTAAAATTTTATTTTATCAACAATTTTAAAACTAAATAATTTATCAAATATTTACTTAAGTCAAAATAATTTATCAAGTATTTACTTAAGTTAAAAATAATTGGGGTTAGTGGTGATGAACTATTCAATGTGGATGTTCATTTATTTACACCAATTGAAATGAAATTTCTTAAGGGATTTCTGGCTGACTATCCGTGACTTTATTATATAGATACAACATACAGTGTAACATGTGTGTATGTTTAAATACACCTAAATACATATACATACGTAGAAATAAAGTTTTATAGCTTTTATTTTAGAATTTTAGTCATGAGATAGCAAGATATATAAACTTGCTGGTTTATTAAAAAATAAGAAAAACAGTTGGATGTAAGTTATTTTTCTGACCAAAGGAGATAAGGCCAAATTTTAAAATTTTTCTTTTATAAAGTCTGTGAGTCAAGTTTTGGGTAAACCAGTTTGAAAAACTTATCAATATATTGGATGAGGCAAACAATAGTTAACTGTTAAAATGGTGACTGCGTTATCTGAGGAGGATGAAAAGATAAGGGGTATTTCTAACAAGGTCTGTCCAGTACTGTCTTGGACTCAATTCTTTGTCCTGGAAGATAAGAAATGTTGCCATTCCTTTCAGTATGGGAAGGGCTTCACATGGGAATTTCATCTTTGCTTTTAAGAAACCGCATGAAGATCAAATTTTTTTGAAGTATTATATCTGCTGGTTTTCAAGCGTCAAGGAGGCATACACACAGAGGAGGGGGTCTGCAAATAGCCAGGAATGTTTTGTTGTTGTTTTTGTTGTTTGTTTTGGGGGTCTTAAAAAAAATTAGCCTCAAAATATCAATGAGATATGAACATCTTACTTGGAGTATATGATTATATATAGTGTGGTCTTTTAGCTTAGTTTTAATAGCAACAGACTATTTGAATGATCTCTGTAATGTCTGAACGTGTTACCAGCTGGAGTCCTAGAAAATGTCTTCTCGTGACTTTCAATTTTAACAGCCCAGTTTATGACTGCTCCGGTTTAATGCCAAATGCACAAAAGTCAAATAAAGGCAAGTGCAGATGGAAAATAAAGTACGTGAGCAGCAAGAAGGACAAAAAGCCACCTTTTCCAACTGAAGAGAATAGGAAAAATCCCTTCACTGAAGCCTCAACCCCAGAGAAAAGTCCCTTCACCTAGACCCCACAGCTGAGGTCTGCCAGAAGAGTCCTCCCTAACAGATCTCCCAAGCAAAATAGAAAGATCCTTCTCAGGAAAGACGAAAGACCCCTCCCTGCCTAGGTCCAAAATAAAACAGAATTTGACCTAAATCAGGAGTACAGTCTAAGACAGACTCACAGGGGGAAAAGAGGTGACCCACAGACGCAGCGGGACTCAAAGGGCCCCGGTGTGGGTACCTCACCCCAAAGTTCCAAGGGCTGGTGATTTTCTCTTAGATGGATGAACTCTGGAATCCCGTTTCTGACACAAAGTGTGTCAGAGTCAAATAAAGGACAGAGACAAATCTCTGAAAATAAAATATTGTCTTTGAAAAGAAAGAATAGCAATTCAGGGTATACACACAGAAGAGGTGGTCTTTGGTGTGTGGGTGTGTCAAAAGAGCACAGAGAAGGTTGGAAGGTTTGTAGAAACGAGAAGTGTTACATACTGTTGTTTGAGAATGTTCATTGGCACCAGTAACGTTTAGCAGAGCTGGCAAGTTTTGATTGGCGCGTGACGGATATTGGTAAAACTGTTCTTAAGAGTCACAGCAGGTTGTTTCAGTAGCCGTTAGATAAACCTGGCTTCAGATTGCCGCAGGCAGTTTCAGCAGAGAATTACATTCTTGGAGCAATGTTATGTGCCGTAAGCAATGTTTTTGCCCCTGGCCTCTTGACTCTGTTTCAATTAGGGCTGACAAGAATAACCCAATTCATATGACTGACTTTCACAGCTCCCTAGCTGTGCTTTTGAAAATTAATTAATTATTTTTATTTCTAAGGGTTTTTTTAATTTTTATTTTGTGGGGGAGGGAGTTTGGGGAGAAGGGCTTGGGAGATTTGAAACACACAATATAAAATACTGTTATTCAGAATGTGTAAATAAGTAACAAAGGAAAAGACAGTCTAGAGTAAAAGGGACAATAGCATGCAAAATGTGTACAGAAAAAGAGTACTTGAACTTTTGAAAAATTGTCAACCTGACTCACAACATGACAAGTTATTTTGAGTAACTAAGAGCACATTAACACAAAAAACATTTGTTTACATTGCACTCACAAGGTGGTAGGGAAATAAACACTCTGAAAAAGTGTACTGCAGTGTATGTGCCACTAGATGGGCTATTCTTTGAGTGTCTTTCATTTCCTAGGCTTGCCTTCCCCACCAACACACTCCCCCACCTCCCTGCCTCTTGTGTTTTATTTACTTTTTTTTTTTATTATACATATACTCCTAATGTCATTTCTTTTTTATTTCCTATATCCTTTATCATTTTATCACTTTTCTAACGTTTACTTATCTTTGACCTACTAATTACTTCCAATCACTAGTCTATCAGTGATCTTGTAATCTGTTGTTAACCGAGAATCTGTGATAAGTATTTCTTATGTCCTGACATACTGTTCTTTAATTCACTTTATATATTTTTTTAATTTTTTTTTTTCTGAGAGAGAGTCTCACTCTGTTGCCCGGGCTAGAGTGCCGTGGTGGCAGCCTAGCTCACAGCAACCTCAAACTCCTGGGCTCAGGTGATCCTTCTGCCTCAGCCTCCTCAAGCAGCTGGGACTACAGGCATGCGCCAACATGCCCGGCTAATTTTTTGTATACATTTTTAGTTGTGTAGCTAATTTCTTTCTATTTGTAGTAGAGACGGGGTCTCGCTCTTGCTCAGGCTGGTATCGAACTCCTGACCTTGAGTGATCCTCCCGCCTCAGCCTCCCAGAGTGCTAGGATTACAGGCGTGAGCCACTGTGCCTGGCCTACCAAAGTCTCTGTTGATCAACATTTTCAAGTAAGATCTGTAGCCTTCTGCCAAGTATGGAAAGAATAGTTCCCAGATTATGTGCGGAAGAAAACAGACCTAGGGGTTCCCAACCACCCATTGTGCATGTTTTCAGGCAATTCTCCAGACTCACCCCTGTGCTCAGTACCTCTGGAACTCCTGTCCAAGTGCTGTTCACTTCAGCATTCTTAGCATGCTTCTTTGGCTTTAGCTTTCTCTTCTCTGCTAAATCAGCTACCCATTATTTATTTGTTGTCCCTCTTACAAAGGTCTGTGTTTGCTATCAGCATCTGTGGCTTCTATTTCCCTTCTCTGTACTCGTGGGTTTAACTCATTTTTATAATAACATTGTCATCTTGGTGGCATTTCTGGCAGGAACATATGTATATTATTAAATCCACCATGGACAAAGTGGAAGAATCGACAGTAGCCTGTTTTCTTGTCTCAGAATTTCTCTACTTCTTGTCCCCATTTCTTCTTCCACAGAGCTGCCTTAATATAATATAACCTTGGAGAAAGCACGCTTGGTCATGATTTTTTTTTTTTTCAGAGCACCTCTGTAGGGCTGCAAGTGTGACTTTTGTAAGTAGTTTAGATGGTAAGACTTGGGGGTAAATCCAAAATATTTTATTTAAGCAAGACCTCAGTGTGGGGCTGATAATTCAATGGCAGTCAACTCTTGAGAACTGCATTCAAGTAACTGAATCTGAACAGGCAAGGAAATTATTTTTAAGACAGCATTGTACACTCTGTGTTATCAAACCCTCTTTTTTTTTTTTTTTTTTTTTTTTGAGACAAGAGTATCACTCTGTTGCCTGGGCTAGAGTGCCGTGGCGGCAGCCTAGCTCACAGGAACCTCCAACTCCTGGACTCAAGAGATCCTCCTGCCTCAGCCTGCCTGGTAGCTGGGACTACAGGCACACTCCACCATGCCCGGCTAATTTTTTCTATTTTTAGTTGTTTGGCTAATTTCTTTCTATTTTTAGTAGAGAAGGGGTCTTGCTCTTGCTCAGGCTGGTCTGGAACTACTGAGCTCAAGCGATCCTCCTGCCCTGGCCTCCCAGAGTGCTGGGATTACAGGCGTGAGCCACGGTGCCTGGCCTCAAACTCTCCTTTGATAACATTTTTAATGTTTGCTTTCTCTACTAAAGAAAGCAGCTCTTGCTAATGGACTGAAATTACAGTGTGAATGGACATCTTAATTACCCTGATGGAAGAAACATTTTCATAGGAACCTGTGGTTAAAACATGATACTCACCTGTGTTGATGTTCAGAGACTAAACATTTTAGGGGCAGATCTGTATGTAGGTTCTGCTTGCAAACCCACTAGGCTCTCTGTCCCTGTGGCTTGGTAGGGATTCTAGGTTGGGGGCTGTCTCTAGGAAATGTTAGCAAACTCACTAGTCACTCATTCTTTCTGTATTAAAAGTGTGCACCAATAAAACGTGTCCGTTGGTCTGCTTTTGTGTGTCTGCCGTATCAGTACACACCTTATGGTCTATGATGTCTCAAAATCACTGTCAGTCACTGCCACAGCCCTGGAAATTTACTACTCCGGTCTCACAAGGCTGATAAAAATACACATGGGAGTTTTCTCACCATCCGTTGAAACTGAATCATAAACACTCTTATGAAGTGTTTCATTACAAATGCTGCTGAAGTGTTTTCTGTTTGTTTGTTTTTAATGCCAGCACTTCTGCTCCTTGGATTATGTGCGAAAGAGCAGTATGTTAATGTTATGACATAACAACTTGAGTGAACCAAAGAGGAAAAACATCAAGTGAGCTCCCAGAGATCATTTCTTTTTTTTATATTTACTTCTTAATTGACCAGTAACAATTGTATATATTTATGATGCGCAACATGATGTTCTGATGTGTGTGTTCACTACCTACCGTATGTGTTATATTGCACATTTATCACATTTATGTGGTGAGAACCCTTAAAAATCTGCTGTCTTAGCAATTTTCAAGTATGGAATATATTGTTGTGAACTGTAGTCACCCTGTTGTGCAAGAGATCTCTTGAATTTATTCCTCCTGCCTAATTTAAAGTTTAAATTTAAAAATTAAAAATTTTAGTGGACAAATAATTGTGTATATTCACCGGGTACATTGTGATGTTCTGATGTATGCACACACTGTGGAACGTTTCAATCAAGCTAATTAGTCTATCCATTCCCTTTTATACTTATCATTTTTTTTATGGTGAGAACGTTTAAAATCTATTCCTTTCTCAGTTTTGAAATGTACTTTCCTCACTGTAGACAGCATGTTGTGTAGTAGGTCTCTAAAACTTATACCTCCTGTCTAACTGAAACTTTGACCAACCTCTGCTCATTCTCGCCAGCACTTGACCCCGATTCTAGCAGCCACCACTCTACACTCTACTTTTATGAGTTCAACTTTTTTATAATTGATGCTTCCTTCACTCCCTTTTTCTCTGCAAACATTCACCTTATCTTACGTAAGATGTGGATTTCCTGGGCTTCATGAGAATGTAACCATTTGTCCCTCTGTCCACTCCCCTCCCCCTTTTTCTCTCTATGTGCCCTCTCCTCCTTAAATACTGAAGTTCCCAAATCTCTGGTTAGAAAAAAACAGTCACAGTACATCTGTGCCTTCCGGTTTTTTCCTGGTTGTGTCCTCAACCTTCAGCTTAATAAACCTCCATTGATTTGAGTTCTTTGCCTCAGTCACTTATTTTGGGTTGCTGTACTTACCTTATCTTCTCCCTGAAGGCAGTTGCCAGGGAGAATGTATGTGGATGAAGTGTAAAAAGTTCCCTCTAGGAGATGAGGTAGACAGGATGTATGCATATAAGCGGTCAGACTCAAAATTTCTCGGACCGTGGTTAAGTGTAGAATGACATACATCAGTCTCTCCAAAAAGGGGAATGATTGCAGTTACTGCTGTAAGTAAGTGACAGTTAGGACATCCTTATCTCCAGAAACCTGGGCTCTGCTTTCAGGATAAATCAAATAAATGTAGATATTACAAACATATCATCTGTATTCTGACATATTTGAATATACTGAAAGAAAACACACATTTGGGCCTAAGACCCACACATGATACAGGGAAAGGAAGAACACAAGAAAAGAAATAAATACAGCATTGTTTAGCAGTGAATATGTTTAATATAATCATAATGACGCGAACACTGAGATTGCGGTACGTCCTGTTTTTAAAAGGCATTTCATTGTAATTCCTTTTCCCAGTCTCAATAAATCTTTACTTTCCTTCCCCATCTCAGAGAGGGCTGTCCACGGTGTGTAAAGATTCAGAACCCTTTGGAGGGCTCTGAATCTGGTCCTCTCCTCCCAGCAGACCAAAAGATAGACTCCATAGCAGAATGGCAGGGAGAAGAGGATAATTGACCTAGAAGACTGAGATCACTCAAGTAAAGCAGAGGGCTTCAAGTTCCAGGGATGACGAAATCCTTGAAGCTCAAAGAAAATAAGAAGCAATTGGTGGGAGAAAACGGAGAATGTCGAGGCACAGTAAGTCAGCAGTTGAAGCCATCTAGATAAGATAAATTGTAAAGTTAGCTTGGTATAGTGTGGTCTGGGAATACTTGAAGCAGATTACAAGCTAGGAAGGTATGTGGAAGTAGGGATGAACACAATAATGATGGAACGAAAGAGGAGTTTCCCTCCAGGCCCCATAGAACAAAATTACCATGTAAATCATCTTCTCACTTTTGATTTTTTGTTTGTTTGTTCTGTGTGTGCGTATGTGTGTGTGTTTAGTTCAAGACATTGAATCTTACGAACATGTAAGTGAACACCCATGATTACTGAAACAGAGACCTCTTATGGACTATTCGGACCTCCTTGTCCTCAGCCCCCTTTTACCAGTTGCTGCTGTAACCAATGGTTCTGGCCAAATTCATGGGAGGGTGGCCTGACAGCACCTCCCCTCCAGCCTGTGCTGCAAACCTCTGGCCTCTGGCCTCCCATCCTGGGGCTGCCCACCGAGGCTGCTGTGGGACTGCCCTTGGCACTTTCACGTTAGCAGCCTGCGCATGCAGAGGATTCATGCCCCATAGGGCAAACCTTTGACCAATGGGAGATGGAGCCCACGCGCTCGTTCTTCACTGGCTCACCTGTGTGGATGGTCCTTTTTTTTTTTTTTTTCCTATCATCTTAATCATTTTGTAGTGCACAGTTCAGTTGTATTAAATAAAATGATAACATTGTGCAACCATCACCATCATCCATCTCCAGAATTCTTATTTTTTTTTCTTTTTTATTTTAGCATATTATGGGGGTACAAATGCTTCGGTTATGTACATTGCCCTTGCCCCACCCGAGTCAGAGCTTCAAGTGTGTCCCTCCCGCAGACAGCACACACGGCACCCATCAGGTGTGAATATACCCATCCACACCTCCCCCCTCCACCTGCCCGACACGTGATGAATGTTACTACCAAATATGCACTCATGTGTTGGTCAGTTAATACCAGTTTGATGGTGAGTCTGTGTGGTGCTTGTTTTTCCATTCTTGGCATATTTCACTTAGTGGAATAGGCTCCAGCTCCATCCAGGATAACAAAAGAGGTGCTATATCACCTCTGTAATTGTTTCTTACAGCTGAATAGTACTCCATGGTATACATATATCACACTTTATTAATCCACTCATGCATTGATGGGCACTTGGGTTGTTTCCACGTCTTTGCAATTGTGAATTGTGCTGCCGTAAACATTCCAGTTCAGATGTCTTTTTTACACAATGTCTTTTGTTCTTTCTGGGGAGATGCCCAGTAGTGGGATTGCTGGGTCAAATGGTGGTTCTACTTTGAGTTCTTTAAGGTATCTCCATATTGCTTTCCACAGAGGTTGCACTAGTTTGCAGTCCCACCAGCAGTGTAGGACTGTTCCCATCTCTCCACAGCCATGCCAGCGTTTACTGTTTTGGGCATTTTTTTTTTTTTTTTTGAGACAGAGTCTCACTCTGTTGTTCGGGCTAGAGTGCCGTGGCGTCAGCCTAGCTCACAGCAACCTCAAACTCCTGGGCTCAAGCGATCCTCCTGCCTCAGCCTCCCGGGTAGCTGGGACTACAGGCATGCCCGGCTAATTTGTTCTGCATATTTTTACTTGGCCAATTAATTTCTTTCTATTTGTAGTAGAGACGGGGTCTCGCTCTTGCTCAGGCTGGTCTCGAACTCCTGACCTTGAGTGATCCACCCGCCTCAGCCTCCCAGAGTGCTAGGATTACAGGTGTAAGCCACCTCACCAGGCCCTGTTTTGGGACTTTTTGATAAAGGCCATTCTCACTGGGGATAAGTGAAATTTCATTGTGGTTTTGATATGCATTTCTCTGATGATTAGAGATGTTGAGCATTTTTCCATATGTTTATTGGCCATTAGTCTGTATTCTTTTGAAAAGTTTCTGTTCATGTCCTTCGCCCTGAACTCACTCACTTTTGTGTTTAATGCTCAACAGTCAACGAGCCAAAAGGGGGGAAAAAATGTCATCATCTTCACATGTGAATGGCTGCTGGGAAGAAGCAATGAGGAAAATTGTTTACCCAGTGCTTAAATTGCAAAAGCACTGATGATCAGTAGGTAATAGCATACCGATTTTTGTTCCTCCCCCTTCCCCATTTTCTTTTTGAGAGAGAGGGAGACTTATATTTTATTGCATGAATTTCTTTTTGAGGTTTGTGAAAGTTGATTATAGAAAACAGACTTATTCATGTCATACCCAACTAAAATGGAGTGAGGAGGCCATGGGGAAGGGCACCCAGATCATGTACACCTGTTCTAGAAACTGTTTTTGGAACTCAACAGAAAAATCACAAAGACCTACTTGTAAAGTTAAGATTATGTCATACCTAGTAACTAACTCATCATTTAGAACTCGTCAGCTCCTGCAAGACACTGCTGGCATCAACGAACCTTCTTTCAAAACAGTTTATGCGACCTTCCTCCTTTCCCCAATAAAACCCCAGCCTTTCTCTCTGTTCTGCAGACACACCTAGAGGATATCCTCATCTGTGTGTTCCAAAGTGCAATTCTTGTATGTTCCCAAATAAGCTCTTTGCTTGCAGATTGATGTCTTTATATTTCAGGTAGAATTCACACAACATAAAACTAATCATTTTAAGGAGCGTAAGTCAGTGGCATTTAGTATATTCACAATGTCGTACAGCCAGTAACTCCCTGTTTTGACGCCTTTCTCCCTGATGCTTGGCAAACACCAGTCAGCTTTCCATCTCTATGGATTAATACGCTTTGGAAGTTTCATATAATTGGAATCAAACCATTAATGGTGCATTGTGTCTGGTTTCTTTGACTTAGCACATTGCTTTCAAGGCTCATCCCTGTTGTGGCACGTATGCATACTTCACTCCTTTTTATTGAACTATAATTTATTGCATTCTTATCCTATTTTTCTTCTCCTCTTAAGGTAAAGTTCACAAAACATAAAGTTAATCACCGACCATTTTAAAATATGCAATTCACTGCCACTTCACTAGTGAGTAATGATATTGAGCTTTTTTTGTTTTTTTTTTTTTTCCCCATGTGCTCGTTGTATCTTCTTTGGAGAAATGTTTATTCCATATAGGGTTTTTGTTTGTTTGTTTGTTTGTTTGTTTGTTTTCAGTCTGTCCGTTGCTTCTTTCGTTTTTTGCCCATGTGTTAACTGGGCTGTCTGTTATTTTGTTGCTGATTTTTAAGACTTGTTCATATATTCTGGAGACCAGATGTTTATCAAGCATATGAGTTGTAAATGCTTCCTCACATTTTGTGGGCTGTCTTTTCACCCTCTTGAAGGTGTCTTTTGATGCACTTTTGAATTTTAATAATGTCCAACCTATCTATTGTTTTAAATTTTTTTGCTTCTGCTTTGGTGGCAATCTGGGCAATCTATGAAAAGATTTCATTTCAATCTGTGAAATGAAAGCCAAAGGCAAGGCCAGAAAGTATTGCTCCCAGATTTTCTTCTAAGAGTTTTAAAGACTGCTTCTTACAACTTTGGTCTTTGGTCCCATGTTGCCTTAGTGTTTTTTTTTTTTTTAACAAACTTTATTCTAAAAGTTATCCTGATGCTATTTTACATGAAATTATTTTGCCACTAATACAGGCATTTTTACATGTCAAATTTGTATTCTGCAAATTTGCTGGATTCATTTATTAGTTCTCATAGTTTTTTTGTTTGTTGTATTTTGTTCTGTTTTTGGTCTCTGCTGGATTCTTTAAGATTGTCTGTAAATACAAAGTCTAAGACTCTATTGCCTACAGAATAGAGATAGTTTTACTTCTTCCTTTCAGTATGAATATCTTTCATTCATTCTCTTGTCAAATTGCTCTGGCTAGAATTTCTAGCGCAGTGTGGAAAACTGAAAAAATTTTTAAAAAGGGAAGGAAAGAAAGGAAAACAAAAGGAAACTGGTGAAAGTTGGCATCCCTGTCTTGTTTCTGTTCTCAGATAGAAAATGTTCAGTGTTTCACCACTGAGTATAATGTTAGCTGGGGGGGTTATCATAAACGCCCTGTATCAGGTTGAGAAAGTTCCCTTCTGTTACTGGTTTGTTGATTGTTTTGTTTTGTTTTGTTTTGTTTTGTTTTGTTTTAATCCTACAGTGTTGTAGGTTGTGCAAAATGTTTATTCTGCATCAACCGAGATCATTGTGTGGGACATTCTTCCCTTCACTTTATTAATATGGTGTATTACAGTGATTGATTTTTAAATATCGATCCAACTTTGCATTCCCACATGGTCATACTGTACAATCCTCTTAATAGGCCTCTGAGTTTGTTTTGTGCATGTTTTGCTCAGGAAGTTTGCATCATAGGGATATTGCATAATAGATTGCTTTCCTGGTGATGTCTCCATGTGGCTCTGCTTTCATGGTAATGCTGGTGTCATACAATGAGCTTGGAAGTGTTCCCTCATCTTCTAGTTTTTTGGAAGGGCTTCAGAAGGGCTGGTGTTAGTTCTTTCTTTAAATATTTGGTATAATTTTTCAATAGAGCCTTCTGGTCGTGGGCCTTTCTTTCTTGGGAGGTTTTGGATTACTGATTCAGTCTCTTTACTTGTTGTAGGTCTGTGTGCCATTTCTGTGTTATGGGTCTAAAGCTTCCTGCTCTTGAGTCAGTTTTGGTAGTCCATGTGTGTCTAGGAATCTATCCATTATTGTTTAATTTGTTGATGCCTAATTGTCCATGGTGTTCTCTTACAGTCTTTTTTATTTCTGCAAGGCTGATCATCATGCCCTCCCCCACGTCATGTCTGATTTTAGTAATTTGAGTCTTCTCTCATTTTGCGTTAGTCAGTCTGGCTAAAAGTTTGCTAATTTTTGTTAATTCTTTGGAAGAACCAACTTTTGGTTTATTGATTCTATTGTATTTTCATCTTCTCTTTTGTGTACCTCTGCTCCAATATTTTATTGTTTTCTTCCTTCTAAGAGCATATGGTTCAGCTTGTCCTTTTTCAGCTTGCATCTTACGTGTAGAGTCAGGTTATTGATTTGAGATCCTACTTCTATTTAATACAATCCTTTGCCAGTACTTCCTTCTCTATACAGCATCTCAAAGGTGTCTTGTCCTAAGTCTTCATCCTTTTAGTCTCTTCTTCCTGTAGGTGACGACAGCTGATCTTGTGGCCCGCCACACCCTAAGTGTGTTCCAAAGAACTTATAATTACCTCGAGTTGCTGATAAAACACTACTCTCTTTTCTGAGTGCACTACATATCTGCATGACGCCATATTGTCTTCATGTGCCTCAACCAAAACAAAGCACATGCGAAAAGCTGGTGGTCTTCTCTTAAGCCAGAAATGAAGAGGCTCTCAGAAATACCAAGCAATGCCATTCTTCTCACTGATTCTTTGGTTGGAAAACTGCTTTTATTTTACTTATGTAAAAGGGTTATGTGTCTAAAAGGTTTATTACTGCTATTTTTGAATGAGTAATTAAATAAATATTCTGAAATCACATCAGTTTTAATTGTCAATGTGGTAAATTTCAATTCATAATCTTCCAAAACAAAAGCTCTCCAGGGTCTAATCCAGGGAATTCTCCTTTATCCACCAAGCCAGTACCACCAGGAATCTGCAAGAGTCACAAGCATTACTTGGCTTGGGGCACCACTAGGGCTATGGCTGCAGTGACCAGGGACTTACACCACAGCACTCAATTCCCTTTGAATATCTGGAAAGCCTTTTCAGGAAGGATGGCTTTAAACAAGCCCAGGCACAAAAATTAAAAGAAATACCTTACTCTTTAATGTCCAGACGCTGACGAACATTCACGGGCACCAAGAACACCCAGGAAAACGTGACCTCAGCAAATGTGCTAAATAGGACACCAGTCACCAATCCTGGAGTGCTGAAGATATGTGACCTTTCAGAAAAAGAATTCCAAACAGCTGTCCTGAAGAAGCTCAATGAATTTCAAGACAACACAGAGTGCTGGCATGTTCCTGTGGCAAAAAAAAAGACAACACAGAGAAGGAATTCAGAAGCCTATCAGAGAAATTTAGCAAAGAGATTTGAAATGATTTTAAAAAAAAAATCAGGCAGAAATTCTGGAGTGGAAGAATTCAATTGACAAACTGAGAAATACCCTCAATGGCAGAACTGACCAAGCAGAAGGGATTATTGAGCTTGAAGACAGGCTATTTGAAAATAGGTGGTCAGAAGAGAAAAAAAGAAAATGGGACAAAAAGGAATGAAGTATATCTACGAGATCTAGAAAACAGCCTCAAAAGGGCAAATCTAAGCGTTGTTGGCCATGCAGAGGAGGCAGAGACAGCCACTGGTGTAGAAAGATTATCCAAAGAAATAGTAACAGATTTCTTTCCCAAACCTAGAGAAAGATATCAATATTCAGGTACAAGAAGGTCACAGAATACCAAACAGATCTAACGCAAACAAGACTACCTCAAGGCATTTAATAATCAAGCTCCCTGGGCAGATCACTCAAAGTCAGGAGTTCGAAACCAGCCTGAGCAAGAGCGAGACCTCATCTCTACTAATAATAGAAAGATTAATTAGCCAACATAAAATATATGGAAAAAAATTAGCTGGGCATGGTGGCGCATGCCTGTAGTCCCAGCTACTTGGGAGGCTGAGGCAGGAGGATTGCTGGAGCCCAGGAGTTTGAGGTTGCTGTGAGCTAGGCTGGTGCCATGGCACTCTAGCCCGGGCAATAGAGCGAGACTCTGTCTCAAAAAAAAAAAAAAAAAAAAAATCAAGCTCCCAAAGGACACAGATAAAGAAAAGGTCCTAAGGGAAGCAAGAACAAAGGAAAAGAACAATATCATATGAGGGAGCTCCAATATGTCTGGCAGCAAGCAGACTTCTCAGTGGAAACCTTACAGGCCAGGAGAGAGTGGCATGACATATTCAAAGTGCTGAAGGAAAAGAACCTTAACTGTAGAATACTATACCCTGCAACAATTTCCTTCAAACATGAAGGAGAAAATAAAGACTTTCACAGACAAACAAAAGTTGAGGGATTTCATCAACAAGAGACCTGTCCTACAAGAAATGCTAAAAGGAGTTCTTCAATCTGCAAGTAAAAGGATGTTAATAAACAATAAAAAAAACCATCTGAAGGTATACAACTCACTGGTAACAGCAAGGACACAAGTATAGAATGCTCTATTGCTGTAATTGTGGAGTATAAACCACTTGTATCATACGTAGGAAGATTAAAAGACAACCCCACAGACCTAAACCTAAGGCAGGAAACCTTAAGAATCCTAGAAGTGGATGTTGGGAAGACCCTCTCAGACATCGGTCTAGGCAAAGAATTCTTGAAGAAGACCCCCAAAGCAATCAATGCAGCTACAAAAATAAACAAATGGGATCTGATCAAATTAAAAAGCTTCTGCACAGCTAAAGAAACTATCA
>CAUYRT010066121.1:0-23325 GCA_963574885.1 Lepilemur ruficaudatus
ATAAATATAGCTCAAAAAATAAACTTGGTGCAGTTGTCCACAGAGACACTGTCCTCCCGTCCCCATCTTTGTTTGTCTCTTTCTTTTCTCATCCTCACCCCCCAACGCCAGGATCCACACGTCGCCGGCTGGCTCCGGCAAATTTCCCCCAGTTGAAAACCATTAGTCAAGGATATGACCTTGGAATTAAATGGCTACGGTTGGGTGGTGTAAGTGAGAGCCTTGTTATTGTAAAGATCCATCATGTGAATACTGAAATGTTGGAGAGAGTGATGGTAGCAGGGACTAAATCTTCAATGAGGAGAGTGATCCAGGGTGCAGCTGATGACAACTAGCAATACAAGGAGATCTGGTGGCATGAAATTCAAAGCCGAATGCTTTTAGGGAGGAGAGAGGAGAATGAGAAAAAGCAATGAGAGGCAAGAAGAACACGCATGCCATGACCACCACACCAGGCCTAGCGGTGAGAGATGAGTATGAACAAGATACAAAAAACTGGTAACAGTAGATGTTCTAAGTGCTGGAATAAAAATTGTTTTATTTTTCTATTTATAGTTTTTTCTCCCTTTTCTGAATTTTTTTAAGCCAAGAGAATTTCTGAATTATTAGGGGGAAAAAACAAGTATTTTCATGTTTTAAAAAAATTACTGTTGTCATAACTTCATAGGAAATGCCTTTCACTCAGATCTCAGAATTAGCAGAAATGTTATCTTAATCTGAATGAAATCATCAGTCCTTTTAGCCATAAATATTGGTCCTAAAAGATTCAGGATTTAGTCTGCAGCCCCATAATAGTCATATTTTTAACTAAACTGAGTTCTGAAATGGCCAGCAATTTCAGTTTTAAGGCAAGAAAAAATTCCAAAGCTAAAAAAATGCTAATTTCTTCTGATTGCTAGACCATCTGTGATTTAACAAAAGTAAACACAAGCTACATGTTAATGAGGAACATATTATTTTTATGCTTACATCTGCACACATTTAATCAATAATTTAGGATGAACTCATCTGCAGCTCACCATCAACTTGTAGATTTAGAAAGCTGTGGAATTTTAACAGCCATTTTTCTTAATTAAAAGGCCCTTACTTACGCAGATGTTTTACTGAAACTCTCCAAATAAGTTCCTAAGGAAATGGAAGCCTGAGTTGTCCACAGATATGACATATATAGAAAATAAACATACAGGCCAATATTTGTCCAATATTTTTCAAAAGCATCCCTCATCCATATCTTGTATAAGACATAAATATTCCACTTTAAATATTTGCATGAATGTTCCACTTTAAATTAATCAGAGAAATTAGTTTGATGAGACATAATTTACAAATCACTTTTCCTTCTTCCAAAACTCTAAAACAACTCCATCATTGTATATAATCTTTGCATCCTCCAAACTTTCCAACTATATTATCTAAAAAAACCATAATATGTGCAATATATATAATACTATATTTTATATACTATATAATACTAAAAAGTAAAATAATAAGTATGGTAGCATTTGACTTTTATTATTTTTGTCATCTTTATACTGACCACTGCTCTAAAAGGAAAATTTAGAGTTGAAAATATGTTAAGTTTATAAAACATCTTTATTTAAGGAATTCAAAGCACTTAACAAATATCTCAGTAATTCCCTCTCACATTCCTGGGTGGTAAGAATAAACCTAATTAGGAGATGTCTTTCTCTTCTCCTTTCTGCCCCCTCCAAATTAAAGCAGCATTCGGAAGCCACAGAGCTCCACAACCCAGCTGCTGGAGACAGTTCAGGAGTCACTTCCAGGCGCTTCATGTTAAACCTTTATCTAATGTACCAGAGTTCTGTTTTGTGGGTTTTTCCTTTTTTTTTCTTTTTAAATTTTGACCCTTTTATTTATTTTTTTAAATTTCAGAATATTATGGGGGTACAAACATTTTGGTTTCATATAATGCCTTTGCCTCACCCAAGCCAGAGCTACAAGCTTGCCCATCCCCCATACAGTGCACTCCACACTCATTAGTTGTGGGTTTACCCCTCCCCAACACCCCTTCTCACCCTGTTTTGTGTTTAACTGAGAACATCACTTCATCCTGACAACCTCATCATCCACATTACCAGTATTTTTCAATAAAAATACTAAGACATTACCACCACCAGAGGGAGCCCGAGCCTTCTCTTACACACAAGTTGACCCTACCAAAACTATTGTTTGAGCTTTAATGCCTCTTCCAAATATCGCAATGAGCGAAGAAGGTTCACCCATGTAGAAAAGCAGTTTCAACAAAGCTGACTTTTTTCCTAATGATAGTAAGCAAGAACACCATGTTGAGGGTAGCCGAAAAATGTTCTAGATAGAACAGCTGATCCTCTAGATGGGTATCAGTCATTTGTGATCTTAAGGGCATCTTGATTTGGGTTAGGTAGGAGAATGTAGAGTTACAGCAACAAGTGGTCCAAAGGCAAGAAAGCATTTTTCAGGCATGTTGCCTAAGGCGTGGGTATTCTACTGCATTTTTCCATATTTCAATTGGATCTTTCTTAGCATCAAACAATGACTTCAAAATGTCATCTACTGAGAGCTCAAATATACATATGTATTATATGTGTTATATTTTAATGTAGCATGCATATTTATATATTTTAAATATTTTATGTATTATATATTTTATACCTGAAGATAGATTTATTATACATAGTGAAGAAAAATTTTAATTGCTTTCCTCAGACACTGCTCTAACCATGTTTCTACTTTTAAAGAAAGCTATAGTGGTTCCTCAATTTTCGTAGAAATTCTAGTCCTTAAGGACTTTACGTGAGTTGGACCACTCTATTCTCTTCAGCTCTCATCTCAAGGCAAAAAAATCAAATATCTTACAATGTTTCTAGAGGTAAACTGAGACCTGGGGGACTCACTAATAGAGGTACCTGCCACCATGAGTATTTATTATGTCACAGGAACTTGGTACATGTGACCTCACTGCTCAGCAAAATCCTATGAGCATGATATCATCCATGCTATTGAGAAAGCAGCTTGTGGAGATCAGGTAATAGCAGAAATTGGGCATCCCACAATGCAAACACAGGTCTGACAATAGCACCTGCAGGTATTTTCTTAATTGTCAATAAGCCTCAGGTTTTGGCGTCATAACTCAAAAGAGCCCAGTTCGTTCTATAAAAAGTAATCCATTGTTTTGCATTTGTAACACTTTTATTCAGTTGCTCACTTGAATTTCCATTTGACTGCCTAATTTGGCATCTCAAATCTAACAAAAACAGAAATCTTGATTCTCTCCCTGCACATAACCCTGGTCGGTCCCTTTCCATCTCTGGAAAACAGCATGGTTACCCACTCAGTTGATCAGCTCAAAAACTAGGTCACCCAAAATTCTTCTCACACTACAAACCTGTAAGCTTTACTTCCAAAATGTACACCCGTCTGCTTCTCTGCATTTCCACCACCACCATTTATTCTGAGCCAAAACCATCTCTCACCCTGACCACTGCAAAAGTTTTTGAATTGTTCTTCTTGCTTCCTTTCTTACTCTTTCTCAACATGCTTTTTATCCACACAGAGCAACTTCTGAATGAACTACTCTTCACACAAATAGATTTTTTTTTCTATCTTATCTGCACTTTGGTCGTACCAGCTACCTAGAGTTAATCAAGTTCCAGCTACAAAGTTATCTGAAACATTTGCTAAATCTTTTTATGGTTTACTTTGTTTGTTTCAAACACCAAGTGGCACCAGGATTATGGTTTACTTTAAAAATACATTCCAGAGAGATACACAATTTTTAAAAGAGACAGGGTCTTGCTCTGTTGTCAGGCTGGAGTGCAGTGTAGCTTGCTGTAACCTCAAACTCCCGGACTCAAGCAATCCTCCTGCCTCAGCCTCCTGAGTAGCTGAGACTACAGGTTTGCGCCACCATGCCCAGCTAATTTTTTCTTATTTTTCAAGCTGGCATTGGGAGGGAGACGAGAGGATCACTTGAGGCCAGGAGTAAAGCTACCAGGCTAAAGTCAAGGTGTTGGCAGGGCTGTGTTCTTTATCGGAAACTGCCGGAAAGTCATTTTCTTACCTTTTCCGACTTCTACACGCTTGGTTCAAGGCCCTTTCTTTCATCTTCACAGCCAGCAACAGCAGGCTGAGTCATTTTCAAATTGAATCACTCTGACTTCCTCTTCTGTCCCCTCCTCCACTTTTAAGAATACTTTTGATTACTTCTGGCCTACTTGGATAAGCCAGGATAATCTCCCTACCTGAGGGTCAATTTAATAACAACCTTAATTCCACCTGCATTCTTAATTCCCCTTTGCCATCCAGCATGATATATTCACAAGTTATGGAGATCAAGACATGGACATGTTTCAGGGGCCATTATTTTGCTCACCACAATAACTATAAAGTTTTTCTTCCTCTTTTCTTAATTTCTTTAAATAACAACACACTGTTTAAGCAAAGATAATAACACTGTAATTTATGCCTTCTAACAAGCAAAAATACAATATATGACAATAGCACAAAGGTATGGGATAAATGGAGCCATATTTTTCCAAAGTTTCTAAATTTTACTTAAAATGTTGTAATAGTAACCCTAAACGGTGTGGTTAAGTTAAGGAATTATAGTGTAAGCCATGGAGAGAATAAATAAATAAAAAATAATCAAAGAAATGTAGGTAAGACATCAATGAAGACAGTAAAATGGAATATCAAAATATATTCAATTGTTGCAAAATAAAGTAGGAAAGGAGCAGCAAACCAACAAAAACCAGATATAATAAATAGGCAAAAAAGAGCAAGATGGTAGACTTAAATCTCAAAATATTAGTAATTATGCCAACAGTAAATAGACTAAACATTCAACTTAAAAGGTAGGGATTGTCAGGCTAGATTAAAAAAACAGTAAGACCAACTACATGCTGTCTACAAAGATGTACTTTAAATATAAAGACATAGCCAGGCTTAAAGTAAAAACATTAAAAGGATATATCGTGCAAACAGTAAACATGAGACAGGTATAGTGGATGTACACAAGTATGTGCATGTACAGAAGATACAGAGAAAGCAGTATTATCAGAATAAAGGATCAATTCATCAGGAAGGGAAAAAAAAATCACATATATGTATATACCTGATACCATAATTTCAAAGTAATTTGAAGTGAAAATTGACAGAACCAAAGGGTAAAACAGACAATTCTCCAATCATTGTTAGAGATTTTAACATTCCTCTCTCAATGACTGCTTGAAAAATATATAAAGCAGAAAAGACCCAGACTATCTGAACACTATCAGCTAACTGGATCTATTTGACAGCCAATGACTAAGACTATTAATTCTTTTCAAGTCCACAGATCATTCATCATTGAAGACCATCTGCTAGGCCTTAAAACAAGTCTCAATAAATTAAAATCATACAGTTTCTTTTACCACAATGGAATTAAATTAGAAATTAATGATGAGATATCTAGAAAATCCCCCAATATTTGGAAATTAAACAACACAGCTACAAAACCAAAGAAATCACAAGGAAAACTGAGTCATTTTGAACTGCATGATAATAAAAACAACAAATGTTAAAAATATGTGAGATATATTAATAGTTAAGGCAGGGCTTAAGGGGGAATTTATAAATTTATGCTTATATTAAAAAAGAAGAAAGGTTTAAAATCCGTGTCACCTTAAGATGATGAAAACAGAGGAGCAATAAAAGACAAAATAAATAGAAGGAAAGAAATAATGAAGAGTAGAAATCAATGAAATAGATAACAGATAACAGAAAATCAACAAACGCAAGGCTGGTTCTCTGAAATAACTAGATTAAGGGGGAAAAAAAGGAGAAAGCACAAATCACCAACATCAGGGACAAAAATGGCAATATCACAACAGATTTCACTGATGTTAAAAACATAATGAGGAATTACGAACAAGTTTTTGTTAAAAGATTTGACAACTTAGACAAATGAACAAATTCCTTCTAAAACACAAATTACCAAAACCTACACATAACAAACAGGAAATACAAAGCATCCAATATCTGCTAAAGAAATTGATTTTGTAATTTAAAACTTTCCACAAGGAAAATTCCAGGCAGAGATGGTTTCACTGGTGAATCATATCAAATATATAAGAAAAAAAATGCTAATTTTACATTAACTCATTCAGAAAATGGAAGAAGAAAGAATACTTCCCAAATTATTTTAAATGAGCAGTATTATACTGTTACCAAAAACCTAATCTATAAGAAAATTACTAATCAATTTTTCTCATGAACTTAAAAAAAAATCTTAAAATAATGCCATATAGAATCCAGCAATTTAAAAAAAAGGTTAACACATCATGACCACAAGGGGCTTATCCTAGGAACGCAAGGATGCATCATTCAAAATTGATCAATGTAATTCCTCCACTAACAAAATAAACATAATCCATATACAATTATCTCAGTAGATGCAGAAAAGGCATATAACAAAACTCAGAATTCGTTCATGATAAACTCTTCATTAACTCAGCAAACTAGGAATAGACGGGACCTTCCTTAATTTCACAGCTAGCATCATACTTAATGTGACATACTGAATGCTTTCCCCGGAAGAAAGCAAGCATACTGAATGCTTTCCCCGGAAGAAAGCAAGCAAGCTAAGGACGTCTGCTTTCTTACCACTTCTATCCAACACTATACTAGAAGATCTAGGCAGTACGATAAGGGAAAGAACAGAATAAAAGACAAAAAGCTTATGCGTTAAGGAAAACTGTCTCTATCCACAAACAATATGATTGTAACTGTAGAAAATCCTAAGAAACCACAAAAAATGGGCAAGCTTCTAGAACTAGTAAATCAATTCAACAAGGTTGTAGGGTGGCAAGATATAACATCAGTATTTTAAAAAAGCATTTATTTTTCTATATACTAGCAAACAATTGTAAAATAAATTTTTAAATGTATAGTTCAATACAATTAAAATATTAAATATTTAGGATCAAATTTAATAAAATAAATGTAATAACTGTACTGAAAACTATAAAACATTGCTAAAAAGGAACTAAAGATAACTAGATGGGTAGGATACTTTTTTTCTTAAAACTGATCTACACATTCAACATACTCCTAATCTAAAGCCTTTTTTTTTTCCCGGTAGGAGAGGTGGTAAAAACGGACAAACTGATTCAAAAATTTACACAGAAATGCAAAGGACCTAAAATAGCTAAAGCAATTTTGGGGGAGGGGAAGAAGAAAGCCAAAGTTGGAGAATTTACACTGCCCAATTCAAGTCTTACTATAAAACTATAGTTCTATAGTAAAAAAGATAAGACAATCTTTTCAAAAACGGTAGTGGAGTAACTGGATAGACATGTAGGGGAAAAACTCTTTCTACCTCATACAAACACAACAATTAACCCCAGAGATCACAGACCTAAATATAAGAGCAAAGTCTATAAAACTGCTAGAAAAAGATGTAAGACTATCTGTGACCAAAGGGTAGGCAAATATTCCTTAATACAAAAAAAAATTCTTAACTATAAATGAAATAAATTATAGATTGGTCTTCATCAAAATTAAAAATGTCCACTCATCATAAAACACCGTTAAGCACATGAAAAGGCAAACCTGGAAGCAAGTATTCACAATACACATACATATCAGGTGAAAAAGAACTTCATCCAGAATACATAAATAATTTACAAATGAATAATAAAAAGACAACCCAATTCAAAATGGACAAAAATTTAGACACTTTAAAAATGAAGATATATGAATAACCAATAAGTGCACAAAAATGTCATTAATATTATAGTAATTAATATAACAATATTGTGTAATAGTGATTAATATTATTAGTAATCATGAAAATGCTATTAATAATTAAAACCACAGTGGAATACCACTTCAAACCTACTAGAATAGCTAAAATTAACAAGACCAACAAAACCAAATACCAGCAAGAATGGGGCAAAACGAAAACTCTCATACATTGCTAATAGGGTGTAAAATGATATGAGTTCTTTGGAAATCATTTTGGTAGTTCCTTATATAATTAAACTGCAAATACCGCCTAACTCCGAAATTCCATTCCTAGGTATTTAAGACAAAACAGAACAGATTCCAGAGACGCACCTGCACAGAATATGTCTACGGCAGCTTTTAACACAATGGCAAAAACTGGAAACAATCCAAATGTCCATCAAGAGGAGAATGGATAGACAAATTGTGGTATACTGATACAAAAAATTTAAATAGCCACTGATACCATGGATCTCAAAAATATTGTTTCATGAAAGGAGCCAGATTTTGAAAGCGCATATTATGTAATGACATTTATATAAAGTTCAATTGAGACAAAAACTAATTTATGATGACAGAAATAAGAACAGTGGTTGCCTATGGGGGTGGACACTGACTAGACAGACCATGAGGGAACTTTCTGGATGATGGAAATAGTCTACATCTCAACTGGCAGAATGGACACACTATGTATACATCTGTCAAAATTCAATGAACTATACCCATAAGATGAGAGCATCTGACTGTATGTAAATTTCACCTCAAATTATCTCCATTAAAAAAAGTTTATTTCTTAGGCTGTTAAATGAACCTCAGATAACTCAAAAAATGATTAAATTCCCAGGCCCATATACAAGTATTTGCCCCATAATATAATTGAATTATATTCAATATAATTGAATACAGAATTGAATAACATTCAACAACTTTGAATTATTCTATTTGTCAACTTTATTTATAAATGAATAGTTTCATACTATTGCCTCCAGGATGTTTTTTGACTTCTCCAAAATTTATGCTGGGCACACCCCTGTAGTCCCAGCTCATTGAGGCAGGAGGATTGCTCGAGCCCAGTAGTTTTGGGCTGTCGCGTGCTATACCAATCAGGTGTCTGTGCTCAATTTAGCATCAATGTGGTGACCTCCCAAGAGCAGGGGACCACCAGGTTGCCTAAGGAGGGCTGAACCGGCCCAGGGTAGAAACAGAGTAGGTCAAAACTCCCATACTGATCAACAGCAGGATTAAGCCTCTGAATAGCCACTGCACTCCAGCCTAGACAACACAGCAAGAACCCATCTCTTAAAAAAATTTTATATACAGGATTTTTCCTAGTTTTATTTTACTTTTACTTTTTTTAATAAATGAAATGCACTACTGGCATTTAACTGAACTTAAAACGCTTTAAAAATGATTAGAAAAACTGAATGCTCTTTTAAGATGTAATATCAAGTTACCAAACTTTGTGTATAATAAGCCTCTCACGGAAAAACATTCCACGTGGAAAGGTAAAGCATGGCGGCAAAAGATTTACCCGTGCCTGTGCTGGATCTGATCTTGGGTTCTGTGCCTTTTGGTTAAACAATTATATATTCAATGAAGTCTGATTCTTTCATATTTAAACCACCCTTTTTTAAATGGGGTTAGGAAGAGGTGCTATCAAGACAAAAATAACTTTTTTATTAGCTTCTGCTCAAAATTGAACAGCACTATAATTAGGTTCCCCCCCCAAAAAAAAACATAGAATAATAAATAAATCTGTTAAGGGTATATACTGCTTAGTGACTACTGGCAGGCTTTCTATCACAAAAGAAATAGTCATCACTCATTATGATATACTACTGATAAAAAAAGAAAAAATCTACACACTCTGGGTTAACTACTAATTAAAAGGCAAATCTCTAAGACTGAGGAGTGTCCCTTAGTGTCCCACAGCACAAAGGCCCTGGGGTGTACCGTGCAGAGTCCTCTCCTGGCCTCAGTTAACCTTATCTGGGACTCACAGCTGTCCTCAGGCACCCTCATGCCTGGATCCCTCACAGCCACCCCCAACCCACTATCTAGTTTGTCTCCACAACCACTCCCAAAACATCCTTCCATTCCCTTATCTTAGACGCTTGGCCTCGATCCCTCCTCCCACGCGTTATCAACCCCAGACATCTAACCACCCACAATCACAAAAGGATCTGTGCTTAGTCTTGGCTCACTTCAATAAGGTATGCTTTGGGAAATGGAGAGGTGGGGGGTCTAAATCTTGATGATGCACAGATTTAAAAAACAACACCACATATAAACTTTATCAGCTCAAAGAAAACTAATTTGGGGGACGGGCAATCTCACTGTTACGGGGCAATCGTGCTCACACATGGCATTGCCTAGCAACAGGAGGAGCACGCACATCCCAACCTTGGGGCGTAATGAATCACTCGCTGACTACTGCTCACGAATGGTAATTTGATGGGAAGATATTCACATCTGGTTCAATCTGGACAAGACTTCAGAGAATTGTGCAGACTCAAACTGAGAGAAGCAGCAGGTATTTCAAACAGCCAGACTCCATGACAAAGGAGACCATTCCTATTTACTCAGTTGAATGCATGCTTCTGTTTAAAAGCAGCACAAAACAAAACAAAAATATGGTTTCGGTGGTCTTGTTTCCATGACATTTCATTTTGGCTGTGCTCCAGCGTCTACAGCTTCAAATACAGTTAATGAATATCACAAATATAAGAAGGTTAATCTGACAAACAACGGGATGATCATGGTTGAGCTAAACCACTTTGGAAGACCTGAGCAGCCACTTGCTACTTAAAGCTCGCCGTTTTTGAATCAAGGTATGAAGAGAGTGCACGTACGAGCGGGATCTGTGTCTGGATCGCCTGTTGCTGGGGTCTGCTTGATTCTTTTCCTTTTGTCTCCTTAATACAGCTTCCCACTGAGGCGCTGAATCAACCATATCATTCTCCTGCCGTGTTCTGAAAAGAAAAACCATTCATCTAAAGTTAACATCCACATACCCAGTGCCTTGTTTTTGGTTCATCCTAAACTTGCTTGTAAAACTTATTTAAGAAGCAGAAAATGTATTAAATGTATATAAGTTAAAAATATATATAACTGGATTAATATATCCATAAGTGTGACATATATAAGCATATAACAGTCATATTAAATATGTACATATGTTATTTCCTGACTTCTGACTTAAAATTTTCTAAGAAAAAGACATGTGGCAAATAAAAACTCATTTAAAATGTACTTAAGTTTTGGCTAAAGAAACATTCTCTCTCTCAGAATAGATGTCTTTTGGTTCCTCTGTTACAGCACTTAGTATAGACTGTGGGGTGGATATCTGAGCTGGATTATAAGTGCAAATTAGCGAGAGGTGACAAATATTCATTTCACATAGAACTTAAGGATAATGTAAAGGAAATTCAAGTTAAAAGAACGGCACCTTATGAGGAAGAAACTAGAGGGGAATTGTGTTAAGTAAAAAATTATCTGTAACATACTCCAAGCCTTTGAAGTATGTGTATTTCCTCACTGAAGTTTTCATTTCTAATAGGCTATTATTTGAAGATTAACAGGAAACAGTCACGGTATTTTTCACAGATTTAAGAATGTAGTGCTCTCTCTCATAGCGTGTACTGAGTAAATTAAAATTAAACATGTACTGCTATGGACCTTAATATTAGAAATATCCAAAACATATGAGAAAATATACTTTTATCATAATTATTCACCATTCTTTGAAACATACTCCCATTTGAAAATGCCATACGGATACACGTGTGCACATGCACGTTGTGTGTGGGTATATATATGCACATTTTTGTGGCCAGAACCTACACTTACAAGCCTTTCCACGTATCATGTGACAGTCAGAAACCCCTAGCCTGCTGCTGGACAGGCCCCTGGCCTGGGTAGTTCTGGACATTCGCAGGACTGAGAGATCAGGGTTAGGACGAGACAGCCAATGGGGAGGTGTCAGGTTGGCAGGGTAGCATCTACCCTACTACCGGAACTCACACCTGGATTGCTGGCCCCAGGATCAGATGCAAAACCCAGGTGTCCTACTCCTAATCCTGGAGTCCTTAGACTGCAGTTTCCCTTCTGAACAAAATCCCTGCATAGTTTGTGGGCAGAACTAAATTTTACTACATGAAGTATTTTTATTACGAAGTCAGGATCTTGACTTTTGAGAGGCCAAATTTACTAGCAAGGATGAGGCCTGATTTAGGCAAACACACACTTTCCCCAGAGTAGACACGTAAAAGGAAGCACCAATACTGTATGTTCATCCTCATCCACTGTGGGATTTAGCTGGTTACCTTCATACTCGGACTTTACTGTGATGATAAAAAATTAAAACTCCTGAGACTTGAGCACATATATTTCCTGCACCTTGCTAATGATAAGGTCTAAATCAGAAATAATTTCAGATTATAACATGTACCTTCAGATGAGGGCACAATGTACACTGCTCTGGTGACAGGCACCCTAAAAGCCCTGGCTTCAGCATCATACAACTCATCCATATAACAAAAACACTTGTACCTGCTTAATATTCTGAAACAAAAATTATTAAATTTTAAAAAAGAGAAATTAAAACAATAAAGTGAGGGCATAGAAACCCTGTCAGCTAATATCCTTGTGACCCACATGTTTGAAAGACAGATGCCCTCTACTGGTGATGGTGTTTCATAAATATTCTAACAAGACTCATTAAAAATGTAAGGTCCATTGGAGAGTCACAAGAGAAGCACATTTTCCTGAATAATGGGTGGTGTGGCTGCCTTAGTCTGTAATGAAGTTTGAAATTACACCCTTACAAAAAGCTTCTGGTTAATGATGCCTCATTACATGAATGAAAGTGTCATTTCTTTCATTGCTGACCTGCTCCAGAAAACACAGGTGCTACATGGAAAGAAAAAATCCCAGCCCTGAAAGAATATTGTAGCATTCAGTCCTTAAGAGGCAGGAGGTAACTATTTTGTTTATACATGAATGAATAAAGAAATCTTTAAATGAAAAAGACGTATCTCCCATAATGATTCTGACTTTTAAGCCTAATTTATTCTCAGGTGTAGAGCATTCAAGTGGTTTTCTGCTCCTTTCTCATATTTTAATTTTGATACATGGATTTACATCATGAAGAATAAAATGCTGCAAGCATTGCATTGACATAGTACCTTTTAAAAAGCCAAAATGTGCTCTTATATCATAGCCATGACAATCTCAAGGGGGGGAAAAAGAGCCCACTGTAATTTATACTGGCGATCTATTCATTTTTAAATGTTGTGTTTATAGGTGAACCTCAAAAAAACACCAAATGTTCCTTTCCGTTGATCCAGTAAGTTAGCATTTATCATATTTTGTCTATTTCCCCATCTACAACTATAGAGACTCAACAGCTATAGTAGGAAGTATATAATATAGCTTTTTAAAAAAGTAATGTATAAGGAAGAGGGTTGCTCTAGAATAGAGCAAATTCCAGCAATGTTTCAGAATAGAAGAATTCCAATGTATTAATATTTCTTCCATGTCTCACCAAATTTCAACACTCTACTTTTCCAGACTATCCATGCAATTTAGATTTTAACTACCTTTGACACTTAATTAAAGTTTGCAAAGGTTTTGAAGATGAAATGCCATATAATCATTTGATAGTAATAATGAAGATAATGACTATTCCTAGTCTCTTCTTTCCTATATACCAATTATAGTTCTGCCTCTTCTGCAAAATTTTTCACATTACCAATGAATTACACAAATTACACAAATCCCTGAGTTTTTCTTTGTCCTCTCCCTCTAGTAGTTTTGTTCCTAATAGGACCTTCCTTTACACCAGTTCTTAATTCATTTCTAATCTGCTGAGATAAAGACCATGTTTAATGCTGAACCTAAGAAGTTTTACAGAGCAAATGTATAATGAAGCTTCAAACGATAGGAGCAATACACGTTACTCCTGAGTTCTGAGTAGGACTTTATGAGAGTGATTAAAAAAAAAAAAAAACCCACAAAAAATGAACTTACTGTCCTGTACCCTGGGGGAGGAAAATGTGTTTGGAATGTTAGCAAACTTAAACCAGTGGTGATTTCTTTCACATAGTCTGAAAATAGGTAGCTGTTTCCTTGACAAACACTGCCTACTGTCCTGCCCCTGGTTTACCAGTGGGAATAGAGTTCCCAACTCTGTCATCATCTGATTCAGGGACCTTGCACAAATCATTTACCTTCTTTGGTCAGGTCTCAGTTTCTTCGCCTACACGATTATTGCAAAGATCCTTTCTAGCTTTAAAACTCAATGTTTCTCTATTTCCCTTTTATCTCCAAGCCAGTCAGATACACTGAAAGAAACCTCTACTCTTCAACCATAGCACAGGGTTGCAGACAATTGCTTCCTACGGCCTCTCTACTGCTAAAATTAAACCCGCAGGTCCCACCTGGCTGTGAATTTGTGTTTCTCATCAATTGCACTCATTTTTGGATCACCTGCTATAAAGCAATCATCTTTTTTCCCCTTCCCTAGGGAAATTTACATTGCTTCTAGGCATCTGTTGACATACTCCCCTCAAACTAGCAAGCAAAAAAATTCATTTGCATTTCCCACCACCAATAAATTATTCTTATTTGCTCTTAAAGATACTCTGTCTCTTCCACTTACTCCTTATCTTACCCTCTACTACAATGGACTACATTTGGTACAATTTTTCTTTTAAACTCTCCTATTTTCATAATTTTTGAATCCGCTTTGCCCTCACTCGGTAATGCGACGGCATTCCTCTGTGGGTGCAGCTTTGCACTTCCACAGTCAGCTCTGTCAACTTCGATTGTGCCCAGGAAACCCTAAATCATCCCTGTCAAAGGTCTAAATCTTCACATCAGTCTGTCTAAAGTAGAACTCAGAAACCCTTGCACCTATGACGTGGTGAACACTGTCTCCACTGGCTTTGTATGAACTGTCCTTTCCATACCTGCTATTTTTACCTTGTTTGCAGCCCCTAAATCAGGGGTAGGCAGTAGGCAATGCTTGCCAAGGAAACAGTTACCTATTTTCAGGTTATGTGAAAGAAATCCCCACTGGTTTAAGTTTGCTAAAATTCCAAATACACTTTTTCCCCAGGGTATGGAGACAATCAAGTTTTGGGTTTGTTTTTTTTTTTTTTTTAACCATTCTCACAATGAAATCCTACCAAAATCACGATCTAGGATTTGCCCTATTCAGGTACATCATCCCTGCTAGGTAGAGTGCCAAATTTCTGCTATAGAAATGTGTTTCTTCTTCTTCTTTTTTTTTTTAGAAAAATAATATAAAAGATCTTATGGAACATAGTTAAAATGTTTAAAACTCTCTTAATCGACTATTCAGATACTAATAGTTATCCAATAGACTAATAGATCCTAAAAGACATCTAAAAGGCAGGAAGAAACTCTAACATTTGTGCCAGAACAAATTCATGTTAGAAATGTTAGCTGGGCCCTATTTTACAGACACTGCAGAAACTTCAAATAATACTGAGCAGCGCTAAACATTCTCATTAATTAATGAGAATTATTAATTCATTAATAAACTAATTAATGAACATTCTCATTAATTTAATAGAACCTGCCTATGCAGGGCACTTTCTGCTTTTCAAAGCTCATCCATTATCTCCCGGATCTTCACAAACCCCTTGTGAGGTAGGCAGGGCAAGTATTATTCCACTTTGCACATGAGAAGTAAAGGTTCAAAGAGCAAAGTAACCAGCTCATAGCCACAGAACCCTTCAAGCAGGGTCAAATTCATAACATAGGCTCCCCAATTTGCACGTACACATACACACAGCCTCACATAAATGACTCATGTGTTTATGATGCAAATATCCCAAGAAAAAAATTAGGGAAAGGTTCAAATGGTCCCGTTGCCAATTTCCCCTAGTCCTGCTCTTGCCCTGAACAATTCTCATTTTTCTTACTCTTTTAATCCTCATCAGGCTCCAGAGTTACTTCCACTTTTATGCTGTTGCAAAAAAATGCCAGACTACTTCTTGTCACCCACCCCTCCAAATCTCCCACTTCAAAATTCTAAGAGCCTAGCCAGACATCGAAGCTAATGAACAACTGAGTAATCCAGAGATTCTCCCCAGCGAATGCTGATTCTTATCAATAGCACAAAGGATATTTTGCAGATAGCTTTCTTTGAATGTCCAGGATATTTTACTAAACTCAAAGTATTTTCAGGGAAAGCTGGTTCATGAAAGGTTTCACTCTGCTAAGTCTACTTCCTAGGTCCTCCTTCAGCATATGCCCTGGAAAAAATGCAGGGCATGGCCCATGAGCTCAAACCTGTAGAGAAGCTGGCTGACACTTCTGATCTCAGGGACAGGATTCAAACTTCCAACCAATAAAAGCGAATACGATCTAATATTCACATAGATTTGTATAGTGCCTTGTGCTAGGTAGGCTTCCAATGTGATGAACTGAATTGAACCAACCGGTTAACAACGCTTTGCAAGTCAGTAGAGCAAAGTACGTAATCAGTATGGAAAGTTCAAGCATTTTAGCTTTTAATCCTACCAGGGAACTGGAAACACCATTTAATTTCTCAATATCAACCTATCCTTTACTATTTAGATCACAATGAATATTTCATAACTTTTGGGAGGCCATATAAACACCCCCTTAAGAATCTGATAAAGCTACAGACCCTGTAGAAAATTGTACACTTGAAGCACACACAATTCTTCATACAATTTCATGGTGTTATGAGACCCCTAAAAGCTACCCATGAATGCCTGGTGTGAAAATAACTAAACGTGTGAAGTTAGGAAAGGCAGGAAAATGGAAGACCGGACCAAAAGAAAAGTAAAAATGGCTGGAAGAGGGGTGGAGGAGATGACAGGTGAAGAAGAGGCAGTAACTCCACAGTGAGTACAGGACTCTGTGGCTCAATACGCAAGAGCACTCTCCCCTCTTAGATTTTCTTTGATCTTTGCAGTAACTCGTTCAACAAATTAGATCAGCTGTTATACGCCCCACCCCCACTGTCAAGACAAGAAAACTAAGATTTGAATTGGTTGAATGAGTTTCCCAAGATCAAATATCAGCACATGGCAAAACCAAGACCCTGCTTGAAATCCTCAGATTATTTTGTGACACACCATTGGTTCCTCAGAAGAGACAGAATTCAGAGAAAATAGATGGAAAGAAGTGAGTGTGGGGAAGAAGCCTAGGGGAGAGCAAGGAACTGGGTAAGGGAAATAATGTGACAGAAGGCATGAAGAGGGAGGCGAGAGGATGGGAAGGGAGACGAGGATGTAAGTAGAGAAACTGAGGGAGAAATAAGGATTGTCCTCTTAGGTGTTGTAATTATTACAGAAACTGCAGTTTAAATACTCAGACCTATGCATCCTGATATCGAACGAGTAGGTTCTGGTAAAATTTAGAAGGCTAATAACGGGATTGTGGGTAGCAGCAGCATAGCACAGTGGGTGAGCAGCACCCAGAGGCAGCGCCATGCGTCTGCACCATCTTTCTCTGCATCTGTCACCTGCTGCACCAGAATTTGCAGAAGTAAGGATCAGAACTGAAATATGTATTTCTTCCTCTGCCTACTTTTTGCTATGCTCTTGAGAGCCAGGCTCTAGACCTCATCTTCTGCAGACACAGGCAACTTATGTAACCCTAGGGCAGTATTTCTACAGGTAAAATAAACGACTGTGAAATCCTGTTGGATCCGTCACATGAAATGTGTCAGAGTGTGTTTTGAAAGCTATTTCTCATTACTAGCCTCACAAAATGTATTAGCATTTAAACAGTCAGAACCATCGTCATTCTAAAACATACTTCCTACACAATACAAGAAAGCCAATCTAAAAATCTGCTCATGGAGGAGGAGGAAGAAGAAACTCTTAAGGGAGAAAACACCTACAAGGAACATTAAAGCCAGCGCAAGCAGATCAGTGATGAGCAATCTAAAGATTTGATGGCAACCTTCACTAGCGTTTCGTTTGCAACAGCAAATGTCACTTCTGATCCCAAAAGACACTGTTTTTAAATGAGCCACCTTCTGAATAGTTGAGAACAGTGCATCTATGAGCATAATTTAGAAAATATCAAGCAAAAACAGAAATAGATTTGTTAAGATGCTGGTTTGATCAAGAAGTTTTAAATAGCAAAAAAGATTTTCTTGTTTTGTGTTGTTTGTGTAGAAATATTAAATTTTAGAGCAAGAAGAAGGTACCTAAAGGAGAGCTCGTATACTTGGGCTTTTACTGATGAAGAAACTAAAATCACTTCCTGGAGAAAAGTGCCATAACACATTGAGATCCCACATCTATCTAGTGTAATTTTACCCCATAAGAAAGCTCCAGATAGAAAGCTTTCCTAAGAAAATGGTCCACTCTTACAATGCTGCCTGCGCTATTATTACACAGTCTTTAGAGTAGGGGAGGGTGGCCGATTCAATTTGTGCCAAGCACAAGGGCTCCAAGCACTAAAAAAGGACTTTGGAGATTATCTAAACCAACTTCCTCATTTTACAGAAGAGACAAAGATGACCCAGAAAAGTAAAGTAACCAGGCTAGACTTCCACATTAGGCGAAAACAGGTTTCTCAACAACGGCACCACTGATACGTTTTTGTACTTGATACTTTGTTGTCAGTAGCTGTCCCACCCATTGTAAGATGTCTGACAGTATCCCTGCCTGTTACAACCCCTCAACCCATCCAATCATAACAATAAAAAATGTCCCTGGACACTGCAAAACGTTACAGGGAGGGGACAGGGATGACAAAATTCCCCCAGTTGAGAACCACTGAATTAGAAACTGGCAACCAAATCTAACTCCCAACCTGGTACTCTTTTCATTAATCACATGTATTTGTTCCTTTCAGATAAATATTTTGGAACTAGGGAGAACTGATTAATATATTAAGCCCCCAATAACACTGATTACATGTTATTAATAAATGATGTTTTTAATAAATTCTTAAAAATGTGCCTTACAGATATGAACTAACTGCATTTACTTATCTGTGGGTGCCTGGCATGAAAGTAAACACAAACTAGCATACATATATATATATACATGAGCCAGAAACTGTGGAATCTACGAAACGAGTCTCTCATTTTTGGTTGTATAAAATAATAGTAATACCATGTTACAAGTGCAGGAGAGAAATCTCTCTACAAATGGTAAACTTTCTTACCAGCCTTAGAAAAATTCACTACAGATTGTAGCTAAATATGGAATTATCTTTTTTTTTTAAGACACGAAGAAACCTCATTGTCAAATTGTTTAATCATCTTATTGTAAATATGAGAAAACTCAGTTCACAGAGCTGAGGTTTCCTAAACTAACTGCTTCAAAATATCACCAGGTTCCTTCTTAAACACAGATGAGAAAACCAGGCTTACCAATATACAGGATACACAGCTTCTACCGCCAATGGCAGCCTCCGATTTCAGAATGCCAGTTAATTATGATATTCAGATATTACCTGTTCCTCTTTTTCCGGTGTTCTCTGTTAGAATTCTCTGATTCACTACCACTGCTTGTGTTACAGCGTGAACGCGACCTGAAGACAAAACGATAAGAGCAAAAGAGAAAAAAACCTATGTTTGTGACAAAAAAATTCAGAAAGGTTCAAATTGGTTCTTTGGAATTAACTCTGCAGTAAAATTACTTATCCAAACATAAAGAGCTGTATTGTCCCTTGCCCAGTCAGTGTTTCTGAACAAAGACATCTGAATGAGTCTGTAGCTCAGAAAAACAGTAACGCAGGGGAAATAGGAAAGCAGATGAAGGCAAATGTCATCACGTTCCCAGAAAGGACCACAAAATCAATTACTTCCAACAGAACTCTGACGTGGCAAAGCTATAAGCACCCACGGTGGACTAAATATGGACACAGAGTCTTGTCACACACCCTACCCCATTGAGAGAAGTGGAGTTTATTTCCCCAGCCCTTGAATTTACACTAGTCCTGTGACTTATTTTACCAAAAGAATGAGGTGAAAGTGATACTCCAGCACTGGTAGTTCCAGCACTATCCCTTAATGGACTGCTAGCTTCTGCTTCCTCCCAACCATCACCTAAAGAAGCCTAAGCTAGCCACGTGGAGAGAACATGTCGTGAGGTCCCAGGCATCTAGCCACTCTGCCAAATGCCAACATGAGAAAGGCCCCTGGATTACACAGCCTCAGCTGCCAACTGACCACCGCCTCATTGAGACCCTGAGCAAAACTAGCTAAAAAGCTTCCTGTTCAATTTACAGAATTATACAACATAAATATAGTTGTTGTTGCTTTAAGCCATCACATTTTGCAGTGGTTTATAACATGGCAATAGGTAACTGAGATGGCTTCTCTGAGACACAAAGGGGCAGAAAAAGAGAGAAATGTCTAAGGATGCAACAGAATGGAAGAATGAGAATCAGTTGAAGCCAAACTGATTTTTGAAAGAAAAAAAAAATCCCCTGATTCTTGCCTCAACTCTGAGCACACTGAGTTATTGCTAATCTGCTAAACCTTCCTCCTTCTCTCTGACTCTCCTTCCAGTTTTATTTTGTTTTGTTTTTTTACCTCCTCCTTTGCTTTAGATCTGAGTCTTCACCACTGTTATGGGCTTTCCTATGAAAAACAAATAAATGAAGGCATTAAACAGAAAATTATCAACAGGCCAACAGGTGTAACAGTACACCAAAATGAGTTTTTCACTTAATGCATATCTGTGTTATCTTTGTTCATTCGTCATACATTCAAGTCATACGTATATGCCCAACCCTACGATAGGTCCCAGAAATGTAACGTGCCACCATTGGCCTCAATCTAGTGGGGGCTGCGGTCTGAATTCCATTCATCCAGTGACGGGGTTAGTCTGTAGCTTCAGGTCTGCAATCCGCCAAACCAATCTCCGCCATAATCTGCCATCAGCTCTCACTCAGATACCTTTTCCTGTACCCTGGCCCCGAAGTTTCTTTCTGTGTTCTCCAACAACCTCTTCCACTGCAACTCAGCAGTCTACATCACGATCACACTTCGGACTTCATCATCTGTAACCACCTCCAAACGCTGCTCTCTGACCATAATCTCCTCTCCTTCCTGTTTACCACTTCCTATTTACTTCCAAACAGCTTCAGTGGGGCATCCTGGTCAAAAATGTGGGCTCTGGAGCCAGAAAACCTGAATGTGAATCTCATCTCCTCTCCTTCACTGGTGATGCGTGTGATTTAAACAAGTTACTTCTCTATTCAGTGCTTTAGTTTTAATAGAACCTCCTTTAAAGGATAAAGTAAATACACTTAAAACACATGGAGTAGGATCTAAGCCACTGCTAGCACTCAATAAAGTAAGCTACTACTGTTGTTGTTTATTCAACTATTTCCATTTTTCCCTTCCTTTGACCCCAACAGGACTGTCTCCTGACCTTGCTACTTTCCACCAGCTCCTCACCTCTCTTCACAGTCCCCTTTTAGACTTCCTAGCCCATCATTTCAATAACATGCATGCCAGCACACAATGCTTCTCCCGACTCTGTTTTCCAGTCCATCTTTTTGGTAAAACCCCACACATGGGTGAACCCAACCAGGTAGGTTCTCCGGGTGAACCCTCAGCAGCTGGCTGAGCCGTGTTAGAAGGAGTCACACAAAAGAGACGTATTAGTTACACTAAAGACCCATAGTCACAAACCTCAAGTGGGGCCACGACACGGGTCAGCCATCCTACCACCTTCTCTGACCTAAGCACAAAGTGGTTTCGAACTCTGCACCCTGCAGCTCTCTGACCCACGGCACCTCTGTTTCAGCATATGACTTTGTCTTCTCCTTCCAGAGGAAAAAGTAGCCATCAGATAGAACTCTTTCATCTTCCTGCTACCAAAAATAAAAACTTACCAACATCTCCCTCTGTTATGTATGGCTCTATCCTTACAACTAAGGTCCCTTCACCTGTGCCATGTGGGTCCCATCACTTCGCATCTTCTCAATGACTTTCACTAACTACCCTTCCACCTCTCACACATATCCACCTTGCCCTTCTGGAAAATGGTTTTTACAGGCTATTAACGTTTTCAAGTCTCTCCCACTTAAACAAACACAGACCTACTCTGGCTCCACCTCCCTACTCAACTTCTGCCCAGCTGTCCCTCTTTGCCTTCAAAGCCAAACCTCTTGAGAGAGGCGTCTATGGCCATGCTCCACTCCCTAACCATCTGTTACCTAGCGCCTTCCCACTCTGATGGGGGTGGACGCGGCTCTTTAATGCCACCACTGTGGCTTACGTTCTCCCACTTCCCACAGTATACACACATCAAGTAACGTGGTCCCTATCCCTCTATCAAATTTTTAGGCAATTATTTAGCACAAACACAATTATGTAAATATTGTTCACAGATGATCTAAGTAGTGATCTAGGAATACAATTCCATTCTTTTATAGGTTTTAAATTTTCTGAGAGAGGATGACTGCCTAGTTTTCTACATACATGTATCACTTGCTTAGTGTTCTTTTGCTTATCACAAATTCTTCATCTAAACTCTGAGGGAACTGCAAAACTCCCCCTGCTATGGATGGATACTCAGGTAATCTGCAAGTTCCATTTAGGTCCCTCCTGCACCCTCTGCCCTCCTGCTCATACCCAGACCTCCCCGCTCTCCAGTGCTACTGCACAGATGTCCTTCTGATTAATTCCCTTCACCATGACCCAAGGAATTCCTCTTGCTTCTTTGTATGATGGATTCCATATTTCCAGGTCTAGTCTTGGTAGAGTGTATTTTTCAGTTGCTAACAGAGAAAATGCGCATGGCAGGCACACTTTTTTGAGACCTCAAATTTCTGAAAATGTTTTTATTCTACATATACAAGTATAGTTTATCTGGGCATAAATTTTAAATTGAAAATAACCTTTCAGAATTTTGAAGGCAATGCTTCCTTGCCTTCTGATATTGCTGTTAAACAGCTCAATGTCATTCTGATTTGTCATCATTTGTAACGGATATTGTCTCATATGTCCCTCCCCACCCCAAGTCTTTAGAATTCTCTCTTAATTTATAATGCTTTGAAATTTAATGATAATGAATCTTGGTATGGATCTAATTTTTAATTTTTTAATCTATTGTGTCAAATGCTTAGTGGATTCTTATCTTGTATTTTTTTTAAGAGCTGGGGTCTTACTCTGTTGCCCAGGCTAGAGTGTGGGGTGCAGTGGTGTGACCGTAGCTCATTATAGCCTCAAACTCATGGGCTCAAGGGATCCTCTAGCCTCAGCTTCAAGAGTAGCTGGGACTACAGGCACCTACCACCACATCTGGCTAATTTTATTTTTAATTTTTTGTAGAGATGAGGTCTCACTATGTTGTCCAGGTTGATCTCAAGCAATCCTCCCACCTTAGCCTCCCAAAGTGCTGGGATTACAGGCATGAGCAATTCCTCCTGGTGTGTACTATTTCTTTTCTTTTTTTTTTTTTTGTTGAGACAGAGTCCCACTCTGTTGCCCTGGCTAGAGTGGCATCGCATCAGCCTAGTACACAGCAACCTCAAACTCCTGGGCTCAAGCGATCCTTCTGCCTCAGCCTCCTGAGTAGC
>CAUYRT010066124.1:0-69084 GCA_963574885.1 Lepilemur ruficaudatus
AAACTTAAAACAAAGGTAAGGCTTCAGAGAGCTCCCTTTGAGAGGATATACTTATTCGATTGCTGCTGCTCTTCCTAAACCTATTTTAGAGGCATCCTTAGAGATTATCTTTAAAATAAGACTATTAGGAGATAAAAAATCAATCTAATTTATTTAGGCTCCTGGTTTATGTCAGGTTTAACAGACATATATCCCAGCTTGACTTCTTAATAATTAAAAAAATTATGATACATGTGCTATGTGCCTGTCTCATGCATAGAGAATATAAAAATGAACAAAATAGTCCACTGATGAACATTTTGAATGTTTTGTTCCACATATAAATAAAGTTTCAATAAAGATTAAAAAAAAAAGAATTTGTGTAAGACCATCCATCATAATATGAGACACCCCTCCTCCCCAGTGAGATTAAATCTTTTCATTCATTCATCCGTAGCCACCAAGACCCATAATGGCACATTCTGAGGAAAGCGCCAGGGCTTTTACTTAAGTCTTTGTATTGTCCATCATGACTAGTGGCAGTGAAAGGAGGTTACAGATAATTTTCTTCCCAACCTGCCTCCTAAGAGTGGGAAGAAATGCATTTAAGACATGGATTGGGAAAATTATGCATATTTTGAGATAACCTGGGCTATGATTATTCTAATGCAAAATGAAACAGTTTAGTTGTGTCTATTTAAAGAAAATTATGTAAGAGTATATGTATGAATTATATACATACGGTATATAAGGGTATGTAACCAAACCAGTATTTCATCATTGTAGAAAACAAGTAATCAATTTTTGACTATTTTAAAAATTTTTCAACAAGTATTATAACAAGATAAAACCCCTACCTGAGTTCCTCTCCTGTTCCTATTAATGATGTGTTAAAACCCATGGCTTGATATCTGGGTCTAAATCTCTCCTATCTTATAAAGATGGAATAAAAAGCCCTGCATCTTCCCTAGAAGAGCTATTGTGAGAAATAAATAAGAAGATTCCACTGTGACTTAGCTGCTGGCAATTGACAATGTAAGAAGCTGAATAAAATGGAAAAATGCTGCAAAAAGGACTTTTTCCCCTACAAATCAGGAGGTGAATGTCTTTGCTTTTGCTGATGGTTACACACTAGCAATGATTGAAAATGTTCTGCCAGGAAAATAGGGATGATTGCAGGGCCATATCCAAAAGATATGATCCACTATTCAATTTTGAACATTCATGTCAGTTCATGGTGAGGAACTTAATTAGAAGCTTCCATTTGATGACTTTGAGTTGGTTTCCCATCTCACTGAACCCAAAGTTAATGATGCTCAGGCTCTGTCACTGAGTCTTTGACAGAGTGTTTTATTTCTTCCTTATAAAGAGAGCATCCTGGTGGACATTTCACTTAGGAAAGAAAATGCACCGTGGGCTCTTTCCCCATTCCCATAGAGGGCGTAGGGTTGGGGTTTGTAGACGTGATGGAGATCCGTGGGTGTAAAAAGGCTATATAGCAGGTCCTCAAATAACATTGTTTCATTATAATGTTGTTAAAAAAAAAAATCTATTCCCTGACCAGGGCCACTGTCTGTGTGCAGTTTGCACCCTCTCCCCATGTCTGCGTGGGTTTCTACTGGGTACTCCAGTTTCCACCCATATCCCCAAGATGTGCGCATTAGGTGAATCGGCATGTCTACATCGTCCCAGCGTGAGTGAGCATGGGTGCGTGTGAGTGTGCCCTGTGACGGGACGCAGGGTCAGCTCCCGCCTGGTGCTCTGAGCTGCCGGGATGGGCTCCCGTCACCCACGACCCTGAACTGCAATAATGGGGTAAATAATTATCTCACTTGTTTTTATTCATCTTTCTTAAATGTATGCATAGCTCACAGTTACTTCAGTGTTTAATATTAGAAGTGTTGGGGTCTTTATTTAGAAGTCTGATCTTTTTATGACCAGAAATAAGCCACAGGAACTTAACTGTGGTGTATATCAATTAGCATATGGTAAAAATGGGTTCTGTTATGTGTCATTTTGTTTAAAGTTGTAGTTTCCAAGAACCTATGGATGAGGCTAAGTGAGGACTTACTATATATTAATATGTTTTACCTGAATTCTTGCCTGTTCAGGAATCTGTCACTTGGAGTCATTTAAGGAATGAATTTTGCCAGCAATTCCTGCTTAAGTGGAAAGAATCATTAAGTCAATTCCTTTAGAATACATGACATCTTTAATGTTTCTTATGGGCCATTTGTGGAGTGAAATATTGCCACTGCTCACATGGCAGCTTCCCTAAAATAGAAGGCACCACAGATAGATTTAATGGGTCATGCCTCACTTTGCTGTGCAGGGCTGATTGACTCACTCCAGGCCCATGCAGCTCACCCAAAGCACAAGCTAGACCATTACCATACAAGGATTCACCCATAAACTCCTGATTTCCAGAACTCCTCATCCTAATTGCAAAAATTGCCTGTACAGCTGAGCACAATAGGAGGGCCCACAGCAGTCAGTGAGTGTGAGATGGTTTTGACACGCTCACATACCCCGTGATTACACACTGAGTTGACTCTCAGAGGCTTCAGACATCTGGTTGACATCATTCCCCCACTGTACTTTGTACCGGTTTAGCCAAACGATGTAACTTAAATGTGTCAAATACTAAAGGCAATGATCTCGTGATTATTAAGCTGCTTTGTAAAACTGACAGATCCACTCCCGTTATACCAAACCACTTACCAATATTGAGGCTTACAGGACATTTAGGATCAATGCCTCAGTGCCACTTATTTTGCATCTGGGGAAACTGAGGGCCAAAGAGATTAAAGTCACTTGTCCCAGGTCACACAGTAAGTTTAGTGAGAGAATTAAGGTCTGACCTCATGTCTCCTGACTCCCAATTCAAAGTTCTGTCTACAAAATCAAAGACCCTGTGGCTTATTTTCACCTCTTTATGACCTCCATTCCTGAGCTGCCCCTCTGACATGATGGGTTAGCTGCTCACACTGTGAACAGGTGTCCTAGTAGCTTTTCCTGAAGGTCAATTTCCTGAGTATCTTGTTGCTTATGTGGCAGAACAATATTTTGAGATATTAATTTTTGCACACACACATACACACGTGTGAGTGTGTGTACGTGTGTATTCCCTCCCTTACCCACTTCTTTCCATTTCAACACCAACCAAGTTGCCAGGGCCTCAGTGTACTTTGTTAATCACAGGGCTATATGCCAAGGAAAAGAGCTGAAGCTACTTACAGTTACTAACTTTTCTTATTATCTCAGTCCTTATGTGCTACTATAACAAATTACCATAGATTGGGTGGTTTATAAACAACAGAAATTTATTTCTTACAGTTCTGGTATCTGGGGAGCCCAAGATCAAGGTACCAGCAGATTCAGTGTCTGGTGAGGGCCCGCTTCCTGGTTCATAGACTGCTGTCTTCTGAGTCCTCACATGGCACAAAGGAGCAAGAGAACTCCCTGGGTATCTTTTATAAGGACACCAATCCTGCTTATAAGGACTCCACCCCCACGACTTAATCACCTTCCAAAGGCCCCACTTCCTAATACCATCCTCTGGCGGCTGGGATTTCAACATGCATTTTGGGAGGATACAAACATTCGCACCAAAGCGCTTGTTTTTATCCCAAGCTTATATACCTTAAAGTGATTATACCAGGAAACCTGGAGGGGAAGAAAAAGAAGACAGGTGCCATTGAGAGCCAAGAGGGGGAGAGAAGGAGCATATTCCCGTAAATTAGAAAAGAGCACTCGTAGTCCCAGCTACTTGGGAAGCTGAGGCAGGAGGATTGTTTGACCCAGGAGTTCAAGGCTGCAGTGGACTGTGAGCTGTGATTGTGCCACTGCACTCCAGCCTGGGCAACAGAGCAAGACTAAGAGAGCAAGACCCTGTGACTAAAAGAAAAAACAAACAAAAAAAAAAGGAACAAAATGGGTTGGTCTTTCAATTAATTAATGAGACCATATGGACATACGGCAAGATCTCAAAGGTGATGACCTCGTGGGGCATCAAATAGGCTGGACCTTAGATCCTGGGGCTCAAGCCTCAGCAAAGATGCCCTAATGGGATTGTGGCATCAAAGCAGCAGAGGCCCTGGAACTTGAAGGAAGCATGTGAGCTGCAGAGCTGACCAGTATAGACCATCTCCCCAAGGCCATCCTTGATGCGCCATAATCCTATAGGAGAGTTCCAGTACTCACAACTGAGAATGAATTTCCTGTAGCCCAATGCAATGGTAGCCTAACGTCAAATATAAATAGACTTAAAAAAATAAACAGGATTTTTTTAACACCATACGTTAAAGGCAAGATTTATACCTGTTCCATTTGTGTTTGTATTTTCACCGTTAAGCAAGTATGCCTCAACAATGGGAATCCTAAAAACATTTTTTTAAGTGTATAAAAAAGCTTGACTTTAAAACTAATGATCTCCTTCTGATGTTGTTTGCTTGTTAATGATGAGGTGGAGTTTTATCTGCTCTATGAAGTCCTCCAGACCAGACACAGCCTCCTCTGGGCTGTTGCCGTGTCCAGTAAGTGCATCTGCAATTGTGGTTGAACCTCGGCATCGCCATGACTTGCGATAAGACTGTCTCCCTGGCTGGACTTCAGGCTCATTAAAAGTAGAGCGTGTTCCTTATTATTCTTTTTTTAAATTCCTCTTTCTTTTTTTTTTTAATTTTAGAATATTACAGGGGTACAAATGTTGTAGTCACACGAGTTACTTCTGTGCAGTTTGAGTCAAAGTTTATAAGTGTGTCCATCACCCAGATAGTGTGCATTGTACCTGTTAGATGTGAATTAACCCATTCCCACCTCCCCGCTCCTACCTGCCTGACTTCTGATGAATTTTACTACCATACATACACATGAGTGTTGATCATTTAGTTCCAATTTAATAGTGAGTACGTGTGGTCTTTATTTTTCCATTCTTGCCATACTTCACTTAGGAGGATGGTGTCCAGTTCCATCCAGGTTATTACAAAAAGTATTAGTTCACCATTTTTTATGGCTAAGTAGTACTCCATGCTATACATATACCACATTTTATTAATCCATTCATTTAATTGATGGGCACTTGGGTTGTTTCCACATCTTTACAATTTTGAATTGTTCTGCTATAAACATTCAAGTGCAAGTGTATTTTTTATAAAATGTCTTTTTTTTTCCTTTGGGTAAGTACCCAGTAGTGAGACTGCTGGATCAAATGGTAGGTCGACTTTTAGTTCTTTGAGATATCTTCATATGACTTTCCATAGGGGTTGCACTAGTTTGCAGTCCCACCAACAGTGTATAAGTGTTCCTTTCTCTCTGCATCCACGTCAGCATCTGTTGTTTTGGGGCTTTTTGACAAAAGCCATTCTCACTGGAATTAGGTGATATCTCATTGTGGTTTTTATTTGAATTCCCCTGATTAGAGACCAGCACAAGTGCAGGCACGTAGAAGGCCATCAGTAAATCTGTATTATGCTGCCGTCTAAGCTATGACTTTCCTGTAACATTTTCCCTCAAGAGTTTCTGAGCAAGTTGCAGGTCAGCAGCTCAGGTGACACATAATTTCATTTTGAGGTTAAAGAACAACCTCCCCTCACCCAAACCTGTGCACTCTTCATTTGACCTAATGAAAACAGGGGAGCCCAAAGTTATTTAGAAGGTGTGAGGTTTCCAGCTTTTCGATTTTGTTGCTGCTTTCACTTTCAACTCAGGTCAATTCAACAAACTGAAGGTACCTACTAGTATGTTGAAGCACTGTGTTATTCCTATGAGGAAACACATACACACACACACATACTCCATCAAGGATCTCCTAGCCTACTGGGAAGGGCAGGTAAAATTAGTCTAAATGGTGAGAAAAACAGTGCTGCACGTTCCCTTACCCATATGTGCCTAGCATAAGCCCACCTGACTGAAGCTCTGGTGCAAATGCCGACCCATGCCAGGTCACACGCAGTATGGTGCAGTGGCATAAACACGGGATTTTGAAAGCAAGGAGTTAGGTACAAATCCTTTAGGAATCAATGTACAGTTGCAGTTTTGAGCTGCAGCCCCTAAGGAGGTTCATCTGATGAAATCAGACATTTCTATGACCTGTCCTATCAAAATAGGCCAGTTCTAAACTCAGAATGAAAAAATTGTTAGATCTGCTTTCAGAAGTTTGTCTTGTCTGTTATTGGACCAGAGGTTTGATACTGTATCAAAGCCACAATGACATATTAGTTCTTAAGCATAATTGTATATTGAAACGGCAACAAAGTGTATTGGCAGTCATTCAGTTAAAAGGTGCAGTAAAAAAAAAAAAAAGGTAACATTCAAATGTTACCTGTGTTTATTATTTTCCAGCTTATCAATTTTGGTACATCCCCAAGAGCTCAGAGATGAAAGCTAGTTCTCTTCAGTACCCTATAGTCAATTTGGGGGCACTAAGCTCTTCTGTAAGAATATGCAAACCTTTAGAAATTAACCTCATTTTTTCCATTTATAAAACTAATAAACAATGCAGAAAAAGAAGATCATTCAGTGTTCATTCAAAGAAATCCATTTTTAATAATTTTATGTATTTCCTTCTGGTATTTTTTAAATTGTATTTATTATGAATACACAATAGTTGTATATATTTATGGGGTACGCATGGTATTTTGACATGGGCCTACGATGTGTAAAAATCAAATCAGGGTAATTGGGATATACATCACCTCAAGCATTTATGATTTCTTTGTGTTAGAAACATTCCAATTCCACTCTTTTAGTTATTTTAAAATATACAATAACTTATTGTTGATTATAGTTACCTGTTTTGCTAGCAAATATTAGATCTTGTTCACTCTGTGTAACTATATTTTTATACCTATTAACCATCCCCACTATTATTACTACCCCTTCCTGGTACCCTTGTCAGCCTCTGGTAACCATCATTCACTCTCTGTCTCCATGAGGTCAATTGTTTTAATATTTAGTTTTCATACACGAGTGAGAACATCTGAAACTCGTCTTTCTATGCTTGGTTTATTTCACTTAACACAACGTTCTCCAGTTTTATCCATGTTGTGGCAAATGACAGGATTTCATTCTTTTCCTATACCTGAATAATATCTATTGTCTGTATGTACCACATTTTCTTTATTCGTTAAAAGAAACTTAGGTTGATTCCAAATTTAGGGTATTGTAAATAGTGCAGTAATAGACTTGGGAGCGCAGGTATCTTTTTGATATACTGATTTCCTTTCTTTTGGGTATAAACCTAGCTGTGGGATTGCTGGATCATGTGGTAGTTCTAGTTTTTTGAGGAATCTCCATACTGTTCTCCATAGCGGCTGTACTAATTGACATTCTCACCAACAGTACATCAGGGTTCCTCTTTCTCCATGTTCTTGTCAGCATTTTGTTATTGCCTGTCCTTTGTTTAAAAGCCATTTTAACCAGAGTGACATGATATTTCATGGTAGTTTTGATTTGTATTTTTCTGATTAATAATATTGAGCATTTTTCATATACCTGTTGGCCATTTTTATGTCTTCTTTTAAGCAATATTTATTCAGACCTTTTGCCCATTTTTAAACCGGATTATCTGATTTTTTTCTATTGTTTTTTTTTTTTTTGAGCTCCTTATATATTCCAGTTATTTATCCTTTTTCAGATGGGTAAGTTTGCAACTATTTTCTCCTTCTGTGACTATTTTATCTCTTAGTTGGGAACATGCTACATTTCATATATGGCTTCTTTTACTTATCTTTATAATAAAAAGGGCATTTAAAATACCTTTTTAAAATAAGGTACTCAATTCTTAAATGTTTTTCATTTAAAAGCTTTCACCTCTGAGTTTCTGCAACACAATCTCAACAAGGTCTTTAATAGGAAGTAAAATTCAGCAGCAAAACTGACCATAAATTTAGAAAACCCATTTGGAGGGTCACAGCCAGCTAAGTCAGCAGATTCTAAAGCCTCTCCAATTTCTGTGCCTTGCCAAGTGACTGAAGTGGAGAGGCAATTTGACTGTTACCTTCTGACTTTAATTAATGTTTAATACTCAGTGGCAAAAGTGCACTTCCTCTTGTAGGTTCTCATTAAGTTCCTTTTGAATCAGTTAACACTCTGTTTATAAAGATGTGGATATTTTCTCTAATTACTGTAATTTTGACTACTGCTGTAAAAATCAGTGCTCCATGTCCTACTGTCAGAGATCATTATGGATGTACACAGCCGCCTTCTCTCCCTCTCCTGGAACCAATCCATTCATCTCTGGAAATTAAATGCATCAAAAGGTTTAATCAAGGAAAGGAAAATCCAGACATATCATGTCTCATCTCAAGCCATTCCAGAATAAAACCAGGACATATTCATCAGGATGTTGAAATGTGGCCTGTTTAAACATTAAGGATATTGATGCAAAGTTCTGTTACTTATAATAAATTATTGTAAAATCCAATTCATTCCACTGCACAAGGATAAATTGAGATGATTTATGCTCACAGAAGTGCATTTTTTGATTCCTGATATCTCCTTTCATGTAGAGTGAAATCGGTAAGGGTGTAAAACCTGGCCTCTCTCCACACCTTCAGTTGGTCCTCCTCTAGAGTGGAATAAATTGCATGATTGGCAAGTTTGGAAGAACTGGTATGCAAGGCTCAGCATCATGCTCCCTCCTTCCCCTTGGGAGCCAGATACCACAGAAAACATGTTCTAGTCTGTTCCTTCTTTGTGGGAAGGTACTGTGGTTTCCAGCACTGTCTACGACTGAGCAGGCAAGTCGACCTAATTGTGTGGTTCAGTATGAGGAGGTCCACCTAAGCCACATCCTCTAACCCAGCCTTTAGACATAATAAGGGACTATTTTGATCACTCTTACACCTTCTCTTTCTTAACTGATTCAAATCACTTTGTGGGCTAAAATAGGTGCTATTGACATGCTCTCTTATAGGTCAACACCACGAAACACAAGGCTGGTAATCCAAAAGCAAAACAAAATGAAAACATCATACTTTTAGGCATGTTTTTTAAGGCACTGTTTTTTTTTGTTTGTTTGTTTGTTTTTTTTTTAGTTAGCCACTCTCTCTCCTGAAATTTTTTTTTTTCAGTATAAATCCTGCTATCCTCTCTGCCTCTTAGTATTTAATTCTATATTTATTGAACAAAAAGGAGAGATAGGGAAGACAGCTAGCTGTCAATGGCTAGAATTTTCCTTGGCAGGAGGCTGTCATCTCTCATGCATTGATATTTTTACTGTGTCATATTAGGAATTATTTTCCCCATTTAATGAAACTTGGTAAGATGAAGTGACTTGCCCAAGCTCACAGAAACTGTTAGCAACAGAACAGGTGTTGAACTGTCCAGCTCCAAGGTCAGAGTTTTTTCTTTTGGAAAACTTTCACTACATCCCTCCCTATAACTCCATGCCCAGTCCTGTCACTGTCATAACCATTGGGGAAGGGAAGGAGGGAATAAGGGAACAGAAAATGGTGCCCCAATAAACAATACTTGTTAGAAGAGGGCAGTGGGAGCCATCTGTAGCCTGAAGTCTCCTGGCTATAAATTGGGCCATTATTTTTTTTAGTTTTGGTTTCTTTCTGCCCCCAAACAGGTTAAGCCAAACATGTGAAACAAGGATTTAGCAAAATTTCCCCTATTTCAAGAGTCTAATTTTCTCAAGTACTTTTGAAAACAACCTGGAGGCCAAGTAATCCTAGCACTTTGAGAGGCCAAGGTGGGGGATCCTTTGAGGCCAGGAGTGTAAGACCAGCCTGAGCAACATAGCAAGGCCCCATCTCTACAAAAAAAATATATATATATCTATATATACACATATATATATATAGAAAAATTAGCCAGGTGTAGTGGTGCGCACCTGTAGTCCCAGCTACTTGGGAGGCTGAGGCAGGAGGCTCAATTGAACTGAGGAGTTTGAGGTTGCAGAGACATATGACAACACCACTGCCCTCTAGCCCAGGCAACAGAGAGAGATCTTAATCTTAAAAAAAAAGACCTTGAGGGAGATACTATATTATTTTTTAAAATGTCTTATGTGATTATCCTATTGACAGTTTTGGTCTATCCAAGACTTTTTTCAATTGCGAAACAATTCTGATGAACTTTTTCTTCCAAATTTAACTGCTCTGAAAATGTCACTACAAAAGTCAAAATTTCTTTAGTTTACAACACAGGGAATTTGCACCTCTGAAAAAATTAAGATTCGTTTGTGTCACCACAATAATAAAATCCATATTTTAGAGAAGCATCCAAGTGTACCCTATTTTATTTTAGTGAACTCTGTACACTGTCAATTCACTTGTCATGGAGCAGTGCTTTTTCCTTTTCTGTTGCTGTAGGAAGCGTCATGGAGAATGCTAAGTTTATTCCGATCCATAATGACTCACAGTATTCTAAGTTTCTCTCATTACGGTTCTCATACATTGCTACTTTTTCAATCTTATGCTTCAAACTTTCTATTTTTGATCATCAAACCTTGTGCCCTAGTTAAAATTTTCAAATCATTACACTTTCAAAGGTAAATTTAAAAATTGCACATTTTTATGTTTGCAGAAGTATATTGCCATGGAAAAAAGGGCCTCAGTGTGGCCACAAGTGTACAAACAAAATATTTGAGTACAGTTAGTGACAGGAAGTAGAATTGATTTGTGGAGGGAGGAGGGACAATTTTTATTGTGCTTTTATTTTTTTTTTAATATCTTTCAAAGTAAATGACTGGTTATCCAAAAGTTTTCTGCGCAGGTCTCTGAGCCTTACTGAGAAATTCTAGGATACATCTCATCTGCTTTCTTGGTTAAGCCAAAATTGGTTCAAGTAGACCAGTGGCCTTGGAGTAGTCTGTTCTCACTGTGGGGCACGTGTCAGTTTGTGTCCTGATAATTGAGTAGATAATTTTATCCTCTTCCTCCTTTTTTTGAACAAATAAAGAAACTGAGGTTATAGAGTAACTTAAGTCATTAGCCCAAGGTCATAGATCCAATGAGTAGCAGAGCCTGAACCTTCCTCTGATTGGAAATCTGTGCTTTTTGTACTGCTTGGCCCTGCTGCTAGTATCAAAATAGCGTTGGGCCTATAATCACTTCCCTAGTTGTCTGGCTGTGAAGCTGCATCTGTGGTTTCATGGAGAGATTAGAAGTGTACCAGCATTTTAACCCATTATCATCTCACCCCAGCTGTGAGGTCTTGGGCAAGTTATTTTTTCTCGGTGGGTCTCAGTTTTCTCAATCTGAAAAAATGGGCATAACAGTACATAACCTTATATGGTGGTTATACAGAAAATGCCCAGTTGTTCATAGGGGCCTAAAGGCTTCCCTTTATCTCATTTATTTTCTATTGGCTTATTTGACCCAAATGAAATCAACATGTGTCTGATCCTACATCGAGCAGCTTTCTTCCCTGATCCAACAACCACTGGGGCCTCTCCATTCAGATCAGCACCCAAGCACTTAGGATCTCCCCTGTATTGGAATATATGTCTTGTGCATATAGCTCATCTTTCTAAATAGACTTGAGGTAGCTTTCACAGCCTATTTAGATTAAGCCCAGAATCTTTTTCTGAACTGAAATGCAACTACTGCTCAAAGAAATATTTCATTTACCAACAGATGGCTGCACTTAATTCTGTTTACTACCATGACAAGCTTCTCTAGACATAAACACGCCAAACCGGATGTAGGTGTGTGATTTTAGGGCTCTTTTTCATTTACCTTTGAAAGTGTAATGATTAAAAAATGATTTTGTAATTGGGGAAAATGGAGTAATGGTAAAAAAAAAAAAATGTTTGAATCATAAACTTGAAAAAAAAAAGCAGTGAAAATGAGCACATCAGGAGGGCTGATGGTGGCAGAGGTGGTACCCTTTGCCCGGCCAAAATGACCAAACATGGACAGGAGTTGCTACGGTTTGAATGCTTGCCTCCTCCAGAACTCATATTGAAATTTAATTGCCATTGTAACATTGTAATAGTATTAAGAGGCAAGAAGACATGATTAAGGCCATGAGGGCTCCATCCTCATCGGTGGGATTGGTGCTGATCTAAAAGGGTGAGTTTTGCCTCCTATTTGGTGTGCTTTCTCTCCCTCTTGCCTCCCACCATGTGTGACGCAGCAACAGGGCCCTCGCATGATGCAGCATCTTCATATTGGACTTTCCAGCCTCCATAACCTTGAGCCAATAAATTTCAGTTTATTGTAAGTCTCAGGTATTCTGTTATAGCCACACAAAACAAACTAGGATAGGAGTCGAGACAGGAACCCAGAATCTCAGGACCTCAGTTACTCAGGGATGGGCCAAAACAACTTTGTGTTGGAAGGTGTAAGGGAGACATTTAAAAGTGGGTTGAAACTCATTTTGGGGCTTTACCACCATGTAATTCCAAAGTCCGTTAAAGCTTCTTGACCCCTTTAATATCATTATAATATTGATTCAACCCTCCATTCCATACCTGTAGAAGTCCAGAGTCCTACCCAAGATTTCTGTTAATTTCTGTGGGGTAGGGGGTGACAGCTGTGAACAGGAGGATTTACATTCTCAGACTGCTCTAGCTTCATGCTCCTGATTCTGCATGTTCAGTTTACTTTGTGTGTAATTTTTCTGTATTTCTCTGTCATCCAAATTCTCATCCTTTTCCTTGTAACATCAACATGGATCTCAGGCTTGTGCTTTCTTCACTCTTTTACACATACACATACCCACAGTGCAGTTGTTTGTAGAAAGCATAAGGAGAAGGGAGTGAATTTACCTTGCAATATTATAATTTCATATTTAATATTAGACATTCCAGTTCTAAAGAGCCTTCTCATCATCTGGAGAATTGTACTGGCTACTCCACTTCCAGAGAGCCTCCTCGTTAGCTTCTCACCTCTTCTCTCTCTCTCTCCCCATTTCTGAATTCATAATTTATTAAAAATGTAGAGCCATTTAGGCTCCACTTTTATTATCTTGGTTCCTATCATGCCCTTGGGGTTTTACCTTGTCTCCAAGTGTATTTTCCTTTAAAAATGAATAAAAGTTCTGTTACGTTAAATATTGTAAGGGCTTATTCAGTTGAGATACATATATGTATATATTTATAAATATATATAAAAATATATATATCAGGAATTATGTTAGAGAGAGACAGAAAGAGATAGATCTCAACTAGAAATCCCTATTCCAGGGGTTCAGAGCATGGCCCCGGAGGTCAAGGCTAATTTGAGAGAGGAGCAGCTAGCCTGTGTCTACAACTTACTTAGAAGGAGCTTCATCGATGTGTGTTAAATGAATAAAGGTAAAAATCTGGATAAGCTTTAAAAGTGAGTGGGACTTAGCCTCTTCATGCTTCAAATAGACTCAAATTAGAGAAACCTATGGATGTATTTTTGTGTTTTAATGTATCCTTCCTTTTTGCTGTTCCTTAAGATCCCAAATTTTATTCAGTCTCAGGATTCTAACTTTTAAGATGTAAAACTAAAATATCCTTGAGGATAGAAGTCAAAGTATCTAGGATATCAAGTTTTTCTATAAAGTGTAATAATTCCTATGTAATTATATCAGTCATCTAGCATTTATCATGATAGATATGGAAAAAATGACACTTATTTTTAATGCTGTTTAATAATCTTTCTATCCATGACGAATTGTGGGGCACATATGTGTGTTTATGGTAAAGAAATGTAGCTCTTTATCTCATGGACTCTGTATCCCAAATTTGCATATTTTCCTTTTCCCCCCATTCCTTTCATGACTTATGGGTAGAAGGGGAGAGAGAAAAACCAACCTGAATTTGTTGTATTGGAGAAGTTTCTAACGGAGAACTGTTTAATTTCACTCTCATTACAGTGAGATGGGAGCTATAAGCATTTGTGATGCTACTTCACGAGGATGCAAATTCAGCTCTTCTCAATTCCTAGGATTAGAAATGCTGAATCTGCAGCTGCTGCGATATTAGTCTCTCAAAAAAAAAAAAATTTTTTTTTAAAGCCTCTAGCATCTTTCATTTATCTCGGGAAGACCAAATATGTACATGCTGTACTTTCATTTCCTAAAGTTTCATTTAGAACAGATGACATTTCTATGTGGATTTTTTCCTAAGAAAAAATAGAGTCCTGTCTGCTTTGACTTGTTGATCATTTTAAAGTGTTCAAAATTACCAAGAGCACTTATTCTGGGTCAAGTTCTCCTGCTGATAGAACACCAATGCCCCCTACTGATAAATTTCCCAAAACCTTTCCTTAGAAAATGAGAACACAACCCTCTCACTTATGTAATAATAGGCACAGTATTCACCATCTTCGTTTGCAAAATATGTGTGCTTCTAGGGTCATTGTAGTCTGCCTTATTAGCCTCTCATTAGTGTAATTTCCCCTATTAGTCTTTACCAAAGCAGCTATGAAGTTATTTCATGCTTGGCTGGCTTTATTAAAAAAAATAATTTGAAGGTATCAGCAGAGCTTTATACCTGACAAAATGGGAACCCAAACTAACATTTGATTATGGTAATGTAATTCCTGTTACATTATGTTTATATTTAAGGTGGAATAGTCCCTCAAAATACCTTTGTATTTGTCTTGGTTCTTCAGTATTTATAGAATTTCTGATAGTGAGACTTTAAAGCCTATTGTTCCAGATGTGCTTGAATCTCCTCTCATGTTATCTTCATCGAGTCATCGTCAGGGCCTGCTTGGTTTTCCTTAGCAGTACAGAACACATCACCTATCAAAGCAAACCATTGCGTCTTTAAACAATTCCAGAAAAAGTTCATGCCAGATTTTTCTGTTTGACTTTCAAATACTTAGTGGGGGGTAACTTTTGCCCTTTGGCTGCTATAACAAATCTAATTTCTCTTAGTTCTTCAAATATCTAAACAGAGGAATGATGTCTTTTTTCTGGCATTCTTCTCTTCCCCAGGAAAAGTAATGTCAACTGTCAGAGAGAAGGCAAATATTTCTATAAATGTGAGGCCAAAGGACAGAATGCAAGTAGGATATAAAATTCCTATTTTCAAATTATGGAGTAATTGTTAGCTCCCTCTTTTTCTCTCTCAAACACACATGTGCTGGTGCTCATTTTCTCTCCCTCCCTCCCCCGCCGTCTCTCCATAGTTAACACAACCCACTTAAAAATGACTATCTTTTTTTAAATTTTTAGTTGACATGTAGTAATTGTACATAATTTATGGGATACAGAATCTTTTGATACATATATGCAATGCATAATGTTCAAATCAGGGTAATTAGCATATCATCATCTCAAACATTTATCATTTTTTTCTGTTGTCAACATTCAAAATCCTCTATTCTAGCTTTTTGAAAATAAACATTAAATTTTTTACCATATTCTCCCTCCAGTGCTACAGAACGCTATAACTTATTCCTCCTGTCTAGTTGTGACTTTATATCCATTAACCAACCTCTTTTTCCTTCCTTCCTCCTACCCTTCCCAACCTCTAATAACCACAATTCTATTCTCTACCACTATGAGCTCAGTTTTTTTTAGCTGAATGAGAACATGCAGTATTTACCTTTCTGTGCTTGACTTATTATACTGAACAAAATGTCCTCCAGGCTCATCATGCTGCCAGAAATGACAGGATTTCATTCTTTTTATGGCTGAATAATATTTCGTTAGGTATATGTGCCACATTTTCTTTATCCATTTGTCTATTAATGGATATTTAGGTTGATTCCATTTCTTTGCTATTATTATTAGAGCTGTAATAAACATGGGGGTGCAGGTTATCTCTTCGATATACTAATTCCCTTTCTTTTGGATAAATAATAATGGGATTGCTGGATCATATGGTAGTTTTATTTTTAGTTTTTTGAGAAACCTCCATACTGTTCTTCATAATGGCTGTTCTAATTTCTATTTCTACCAACAGTGTGTAAGGATTTCTTTTTCTTTACATCCTCACCAGCATTTGTTATTTTTTGTCTTTTTTTTTGATGATAGCCATTCTAACTGGGGTGAAATGATATTTCATGGTGATTTGATTTGCATTTCCCTGATTATTAGTGATGTTGAACTTTTTTTTCATATATTTTTTGGGCATTTGTACGTCTTTTGAGAAATGCCTATTCATATCTTTTGTCCATTTTTTAAATAGCTTTTGTTGAGTTCAACTTCCTTGTATATTCTGGATATTCGTCCCTTGGCTAAATAGTTTGTAAATATTTTCTCCCATTCTATAGCTTGTTCCTTCACACTGATGATTATTTCCTTTGCTGCACAGAAGCCTTTTAGTTTGATATAGTCCCATTTGTCTATTTTTGTTGCTTATGGTTTTGAAGCCCTACCCATAAAATCTTTGCCTAGACTAATGTCCTGAAGTATTTCCCTTATGTTTTCTTCTAGTAGTTTTACAGTTTCAGGTCTTACATTTAAGTCTTCAATTCATTTTGAGTTGATTTTTGTATGTGGTGAGAGACTGGGGTCTAGTTTCATTCTTCTGCATATGGAGAATAAGTTTTCCCTGTACCATTTACTGAAGATGGTGCCCTTTCCCAGTGTATGTTTTTGTTGCCTTTCTTAAAAATCAGTTGCCTATAAATACATGAATTTGTTTCTGGGTTATCTATTCTGTTCCATTGGTCTATATATGTCTGCTTTTATACCAGTACCATGCTGTTTTGGTTATTGCAGTTTTATAGCATCTTTTGAAGTCAGGTAGTGTGATGTCCCCAGCTTTATTTTATTTTTTTGCTCAGTATTACCTTGTCTATTCAGGGTCTTTTGTGGCTCTATACAAATTTTAAGATAGGTTTTTTCCTATTTCTGTGAAGAATGTTATTGGCATTTTGGTGGAGACTGCATGGAATCTGTAGATTGCTTTTGGTAGTATAGTAACCTTAAGAATGTTAATTCTTCCAATCCAGGAGTGTGGGATAAAAAAACTATCTTTGAACTTAGTGAAAAAAACAAAAAACAGGAGACAAATTCAGCTTTTGTGATAGTGTGATTCCACAAGATTCAATCTATGGGATCCTTCATAAATGCTTAGAAATTGTTATTAGACTTCCCTTCTTAGTCCACATATTCATAAGCAAGCAGTGTCATATGAGGATTTCTGACAAGATTGAGAAGTTAGTGAACTTGGGCTGAATTTTCTTGTAAATCAGCAAATGTCTTACAGGGCCAATTGAATCTTTATGAGATGCTTATCATTCCGTTGAGTGTCCTACTACTTCTCTTCAGGCAGATGCAAACTCAAGATCCTAGTGTTTACTGTGTAACTCACTTGTTCCCTCCTTTCATTTGTAGTCCTAGTTCTGCTAACTAACTGTCTAGGAAGCCAGTTGTGAAGGCATTGCCATGTTGTACTTCAACAGCTGTAAAACAAGCAATGGCCTTAAGCCATTAATAACTAGGACCAATAGCCACATTAGTATTGATGGTCTCGTTTTGCTACCACATCTTAAAAGTTGCCCTTTCCTATTATAATTTTCTTAAGATAATGCAAGATAGGTGTTATGAAAAGAGGAGGAGACCGTATTGGGAAGATAGAGACATCAACTTATGATGCAGACAAAGTCCTGCCAGCTTAATGGGGAGTGATTGCTCATTCAAGCAGTTGTACAGAAATGGCTAGACTTTTGCATCCCACCTTGTTTAGACATTGGGTGGGTACACTTCAAGAACAATGTTTTTCCTTCCCTCCCCCTACTCTTTGCTACCATTGCCTCACTCAGTCATTGGCTTGGGACTTACCTTAAAAGAGCAAGCTCATAATCCAGATATAAGGTAGATGCTGAAGGAGTTAACAGCTGGAGGCTGCCAGCTAACCACGTTCTTGCAACTGGGCAGCAAAACCTTTCTTGAAGGGAGCTCTGAGTGGCACATCTCAGTTTTTGTCACATTGGTTTATTATCAAATTATTCCTCAATCAACCAACATTTGTAGTAGTTTCAGCTGTCTAATACTGGGTAATAAACCACCTAATTTTAATAATTGTAAATCCCAAATTCAATAATTTCTTTTTAAAAACATTTTATTTTGTACTGGAATTTGTATATCAAAAATTGAAAAATAATCTGGCTGGCTGGCTCTTGCTTAGGTTTTTTTTCATGTGGCTGCAGTTGGATGCTGGTGGGGGATGTAGTTATCTGAAAGCTCTAGTAGACTGGGCATCCAAAATGGCTCACAAGTCATTGGCTATTGACGTGGGCTGTCAACCAGGAGTTCGCTCATGCTATCTAAAAGAGCACGTGTATGTGACCTCTTTATGAACCTTGCACTCTTCACAGTATGGTGACTGGGTTTGAAGTGTCTCCCCGGGAGGAGACATTCCAGGAGATCAAGGCAGAAGCTGGAAGGATTTTTCTGATCTGGTTTTGGAAGTCTTGCAGTATCCTTTAATTCCATGATATTGATCAAGCAAACCATCTTTAAGAGAAGAATTAAATTCTACCTCTCAGTGGGAGAAGCAACAAAGGATTTATTGTCAATTTTAATGTACCATCATTGTGTTTTATTAGAAAAAGTACTTACTCTCAATATTATCATAATAGATACTGTTAATTTTCTTTTTTATTCACAGTGCTTCACAAAAATAATTCCCATTTCTTCAATCATTACTCCTTTGACATGGTGTTGGTTTCCTGATTGCTTTATTTTTAATGGTTTTCAATTTGTATCTCCCTTAATCACATCAGAGCAGAATATTCTAAATGTGGCCTGATCATCCCAGAGAAAAGCAGAGCTGTCATTGTCTGTAGGTTCTAGAATGGTAGATAGAGCCAGAGAGACAAGCTTTTGTGGAAGTGTTACTGCAGTATTCATGCATGTTGAGTTAATCTATTCCACAAATATTAATTAAATGTTCACTGTCAGCCAGGTGTGGTGGCTCACACCTGTAATCCTAGCACTCTGGGAGGCTGAGGCTAGAGGATTGCTTGAGCTGAGGAGTTTGAGACCAGCCTGAGCAAGAGCGAGACCCCATCTCTACCAAAAACAGAGAAAATTAGCAAGTGTGGTGGTGGCACACACCTGTAGTCCCAGCTACTTGGGAGGCTGAGGCACTGGACTGCTTGAGCACAGGAGTTTCAGGCTGCAGTGAGCTATAATGACTCCACTGCACTCCACCCTGGATAATGGAGTGAGACTCTCAAATATTCACTGCATACCAGGAACTGTAAGCACTTGGGGTTACAAAAATAAATAGAACTTGGTCATTTTCCTTGAGGAGTTCACAGTTTAGTGGTGAAGATTGTCATGCAAATAAGTAATTACTGCTTTGTGTTATGAACTATAATAGGAAAATAAGGCTCTAAGTGAATACAAAAAAGAAAGTTTCTAATGCTGCCTGGAGAAAACAAGGAGGCTTCATAGTGCCTGTAGATACTTGAATTATGCCTTTAAAAATCCATCAGACAAAGAAATGGAAGGAAGAACAATTGAAGCAGGAGGAAGAACACTTGAGGTATACTAAAGCAAGACAAAAGTAACCTTATCCTAAGTAGAAATATAAGATTTGTCAGTGGGATACTTGCAGAGGAGAGCTATGAGATAAGGTTGGAAAGGTAAGAATGACCCATCTCATCAGAAACTTGGATGGCATGGTCAGGAGTTGGGATTTTTATCCTCTAGAAAAAGGACATTAGTGACAACACTTTTGGACTCTTCTGGACCAAAGAAGGACCAAAAGTTAGGAATCTAGCTAAGAGACTAATGCTGGAAAGAACTGACAAGGACCTGAGTTAAAGAGCAGCAGATATGAAGAGGAACAGCTTTGAGTAATAATGAGACATAATCAATCAGACTTGGAGTTTGGCTGAATGTGGAGTGGAAAAAAGAAAGGAAGAGGACTCAAGGATGGCTCTCCATTTTTTGGTCTAAATAATTGTATGGTGGTACAATTTTCAAAGAAGGACATACTGCAAGATCAGTTTTTAGGAGGGGACATTATGATTCAGGTTGGAAAATCTTAAATATGAGGTGCTAATAAACATGTAGTGTGGATTTAGAAGTAAGGGTCTGGAGTTCAAGAGAGAGGTCTAGGCTAGAGTTCTAGATCTGCGAATCATCCAAATATAGGTGGTAGTGGAAGCCATTGAAGAAGCTCAGTAGAAAGTAAGGTCTAGAACTTAGGAAAGGGATTTAAGTAAGAAACGAAAGTTTCAACATGTAAGAGATAGCCGAAACCCTGGGAGTACAGGAGATCCTCCTGGTACAGTGGAGGAAAGAGTTAGGGGTAGAACCCTGGAAAACACCACCATTTGTGGTGTGCACATGAGGAGAGCTGACCAAAGAGACTTGAGATGAAATTCTGAGAGCTAGGAGAATAACCACACAAGAGAGGATGCCATGGGAAGAAGGAAATTCAAGGAGAAAAGGAGTGAACAAGAGTGTCAAATGCTGCAGAGACATGAAATAAGCTCAGGACTGTAAAGTGCTTAATGAATTTTTCAATTAGGAGGTCATTGATGACTTTAATGAGACCAATTTGAGAAGAGTGGAGACAGCAAATGAAGTTAACCCTTGAGTATCTTCACAGCATGGGAAAGTAAATGGATTGGGTGGTAGCTAAAGGTAGTAATAAAATCAAGGGAGAGCTGTGTTTTTTGTTTTGTGTATTATTTTGTTTTAAATGTTTAGAAGCAGTGAAGACAGAGGTTCAAGATTCAGAAAAATAGTGAGCTCTTTGGAGGATGCCTCAGGTTGAGGATGCAACATGATATAGTAGAGGCTGATTTAAGCTTTATATAGAGGAAGTCTCTATGTTATGGATGATGTCCTACTTCTAAAATTGAGTCTAGGTATTTATTTCATTATGTGCCTAACATGCTATATATGTGTGTATATATTATTTTCTGCATATCAAATATTGAATAAAAAATAAGCACCCACTGGACTTGGGAGAGCTCCATATTTTTATCCAGGTTCTTTTGCTAACTTGTTCATGGAACCTCAAACAAGTTACTTGTCTGAGCCTTAGTTCCCCCATGTGTAACTAGAGAGACTTGGTAATCTCCAAAGTGCTTTCTAGTTCCAAGAATCTATAGTCCTAGTATCCAAAGAACTAACACGTTATGTAAATCGAGCTTCCCAATTGGTGCTTTTTTTCATTATTTTTTTAAACTTTGCTCAATTAGCCTTCAAATTACATATGTTGATATGGACTCAAAATATGGGGAAAGGGACAAAGAATACTAATCTGCCAAGTTGTTCTGAATGAATGGAAAATCCAAATAAGGAAAGACAAATAAACAAGGTTGTATTCAACTATTTGAAACTACATTGTTTTATCCCTAGGTCAAATAGCTACTTGACCACAAACCTCCCACTTGCCCCTTCCATATCCCTTTTAAAATTTTATAAACAATATAAAAGCAAGGAAAGATTTGCATAAACACTGAAATCTAGGGGAAAAATGACATTCAAATGACAAAAATCTAATAAATGTCTGCAAATTGACTCATAAGAAGAACCTGAGGCCAACTTAAAAATCTTCTTGTCCACTCTAAAAGAAAGTAGTAGTAGCAAGTGAACTAAAACAAAGCCCTTGGGAAAACCCCACTAACATTCCCTAACTAGGAGGGACAGGGGCAGACTCTGGCGCACTCAAGATCAAATCACTTGGCGCTCTTTTCACCCATGCAAATCAATATAGTAGCAAATGATGATAGCACATTTATCATGCTTCCTATATGCCAGAGATGGTTCTAAGCTAGCTCCTCAGATATAATTAGCTTATTTAATCTTCACATCAGCCACTGATTGATAGATATGATTGTCTTCATTTTATAGATGAAGAAACTGAGGTATAGAGTATTAAGTTACTCTCCCCAAGTTATAGCGAATGAGTAGTAGGAGGAGGATTTGAACCCAAGCTCTCTGCTTCCAGTGTCTGGTTCCTTAATCACCAAACTACACTACCCCTCAACAGCAAAAGAAAGGAGTTATATCTGGTATCTATTGCCACAATAATGCTGCATAAGAAACCACTTCAAAACTCGGTGGCCTATAACAGTAGGCATTTATTTAGCTTGTGAGTTTGTAGGTTGGCTATTTAGATCACACTGGGCAGTTCTCCTGGTCTCACTTATAGGTCTTGGAGTTGACCAGCTATTTTCTGTGGCACACACAGGTGGGAGTTAGTTTGCTGTCACCTGGGTGACTCAGTTCTCCTCCATGAATCTCTCACATCCCTCCAGCAGGCTAACCCAGGCACAGTCTCCTGGCAAAGGTAGAGGCACAAGAGCAGGTGTGAACACACAAGTGCCTCTGCTTGTAGTCATGTTGGCACACGTCCCCATGGCCAAAAGGAGTCACTCTTCCTCTTTAGCGGAAGAAACTACTAGGGAAAGGACAGATGTGCAAGGAGGTCTTGGGGAATTGGGGCCTTTATTCATTCAACACCATTAACTTACCACAATAGCTATGCTAAGCAGAGACCAAAGGTGCTTCTGCTGCAGTGACAGGCTCTTCCCTGACGCCATGGGCAGCAGCTCCTAGAAGGAGGGAGGCCCAACAATACGTCATCTGGAGCCAAGCCTGAAGACAACTGGATTCAGAAATGTGGCCTCCAGAGAAGATTTTTCAGTGACAGAGAAAAAAAAAAAAAAAAACAGAGAAGAAGCAACACAAAGGCAACTCCAACACCCTTTCACTCCTCCCCGCCTTAGGCTTCCAAATGACCTAAGTGGGCACTTACATCAGCCACTTAACATCTGAGAGGAGGACTTTGACAGCCACCATAGGGAAAGGAAGGAAGCCTAAAGGGATATTTATGAGGAAAAGTGTTTTCAGTTTCTAAGGAAGGTTAGATTTACCACTTGGCAATCTACAGAGCATTCCTTTTTGTTGATGGGTGTCTTCAGGCCCTTGAGAGAACATGGGCTGTAGGAACAGTGGTCTGAGTATTGGTGCACATCTGGCTGCCCATGTCCAAATCTCGCAATTCCATTTTGACTTTCACCCATTTACTATAAAAACACTCATGGAACAGCTACCATGTACCAGGCTCTGGAAACACATCTGCTGTGCTGTGCTTGCAATCCCTGGGGCCCTCTTAGTCGGGCACACTAACTTTTCACTGGCTCCCAGGTAAAAGGATGTGTCTTCCAGTCCCAGGGTGCTTCTTGGAATATCTATAAAAATTAAAATGGCCTGATTATTGCTGTTTTGTCTCCTAAGGCTCCTCCTCAGTCTCCAAACATGCTGAGTGACTATAACCTTCTCTTAAATATATCCAATTAAATACATTTTTTTTTCTGATTCCCAGGGAATAGAGTTCCTATTCTCTTTCATAGAAAATAAATGAGACTGTCTAGGAATCAGGTGGCCTAAGCCTGGCATAATTTATACAGCAATACTAACAGTTTTCAGGATCTATATCTGGATTCAGTAGAGGGTGAGGATGCAAGGTATAAGGTGTCAGGTGAATAACTCAGACCAGCACCCTGACCTCACACCCTAGTTATGACAGTTCTGACATCAAAGATGTCAGGAAAATGTGAAGACACCATTGAAATGATCTTCACACACTGAGTTTCCTACCCTCTGGTGGCCATGGCAAGAGGTCAAAAGGCAGAAGCAGCACTCAAAAATGAAAAGGATGAACAGTATTAATTAACAGTATTACAGCCAGGTGCGGTGGCTCATGCCTGTAATCCTAGCATTCTGGGAGGCCGAGACGGGTGGATCCTTTGAGCTCAGGAGTTTGGACCAGCCTGAGCAAAAGTGAGACCCCATCTCTACTAAAAAAAATAAAATAAAAAAAATAACAGTATTAACTGTGATGAACAATATTAACTACTTAAGAATATCACTTCCTGAACCTTTCTAGCTCAACATGCTTGGCCTAAGTCAAATGCTCTAAATGTACCTTATAAAGCAATTTCACATTTCATTGAATAAATTTCCACCAACAAAGCCATGCTCAGGCATAAGAATACTAGTATAATGGCAGAGTATTTGGAGTGCCAAATAATACAGATTATGCATTGTGCCATGTTCAGAAAGTTTTAAAGGGGAACAATGAATTTCAAAAGAAACAAAAATCAATCCTAGAGGATAAAGGTGAGAAAAGGAGGCTCTGAATACTTTTCAGAACCTCCGTTCAAGCATGGATATCCACAGAGTGACAGTTTTCCTAGGAGATTACCGGCTCTGAGAGCATTTCCTGTATAGCATGTATTAGAATAATTGTTTCTACTAATTCAAATCTCTAAGCAGCTTATGCCTGTTCTTATCTTATTTCAATTTAGAGAGAACACAACAAAAATGCTCTATCTGCTCTGTGTCTGCTTCTCTAACTGAAACTGTTCAAATGACTCCAAGCTCTGAGCTTATGTGGTTGACCAAATAGCTGCATTCCATCCCAATATAAGAAGGTAAAGAAAGCATCTCCCAGGTCAGAACCCAAATTGAAAGGTGGTCTTAAGATTGTTAGAGAAGTATAACAACATCTTCCTAACAACTTAACCCAAGATTAGAGGTTAAAAAAGAAAACAAACAAACAAACACCTTTGCTCTATTCAGGACTCTATCTGAATTTAGTAAACTCACCATGATTATACCAATTTCCATGACAAACTCCATGGTACACCAACACTGTCAGCTGGCAGACTTGAGGACTTACCTGTGGCAAGAGGTAGCCATCTTCACCGAAGCTGTCTGGCTTCCTCCAAAATTAAAATAAACCGTTGAGGAGCAAACATCTAACAATACCCCATGCTAGATTGCCTCTTGTGTGCCTCTCCTCTCAAAAACGTACTTTGGGACCAGAGTTTTCTTTTTTTGGGGGGGTCTCTATCATTTTTATTCAAGAGAATTTTAAGGGCTTCCAGAAGTTACATGTTCTCTTTATTTTTTATGGATTTAGTGGGTACAAGTGCAGTTTTGTTGCATGGATATAGTGCATAATTGTGAAATCTGGGCTTAAAGTGCAACCGTCACCTGCATAGTAGTGTACATTGTACCCATTAAGTAATTTTTCATCCATCACCCCCCTTGGGTACCCCACCCTCTCTCCCTTCCTAGTCTCCAGTGTTTGTTATTCCACACTCTATGTCTATGTGTACCCACGGTTTAGCTCCCACTTACAAGGGATAACATGTGGTATTTGACTTTCTGTGTCTGAGTTATTTCACTTAAGATAATGGCCCCAATTCCATCCATGCTGCAAAAGACATAATTTCATTCCTTTTTATGGCTGAGTAGTATTCTATGGTGTATGTATGTGTGTTTGTATGTATGTGTGTGTGTAGCTATATATATTTTCTTTATCCATCAATGGACACTTAGCTTGATTCCATATCTTTGCTATTGTGAATAGTGATACAATGAATATATAAGTGCAGGTGTCTTTTGATATAAAAATTTCTTTTCCTTTGGGTAAATATCCAGCAGTGGGATTGCTGGGTCAAACAGTTCTATTATTAATTCTTTGAGAAATACCCATATTATTTTCTATAGAGGTTGTACTCATTTATATTCCCACCAATGATGTATAAGTATTCCCTTTTCTGTGCAACTTTACCAACATCTGTTATTTTTTGACTTTTTAAATAATAGCTATTTTGACTGGTGTAAGATGATATCCCACTGGGGTTTTAATTTGCATTTCTCTGATAATTAGTCATGTTGAACATTTTTTTCATATGTTTGTTGGCCATTTGTATGTTGTCTTTTGGACAATGTTCATGTCCTTTGCCCACTTTTTAAGGAGGTTGGTTTTGTTTTTATTGTTGTCATTGAGTTGAGTTCTTTGTAGATTCTGGATATTAGTCCTTTGTTGGATGCATAGTTTGCAAATATTTTCTCCCATTCTGTAGCCTGAGTTTTCTTTTTTAATGACTTTGAGGGTAATTTAAATGAACACAGGAATCATTCAAGCATGTATTTAAAACCCTGTGATACTCTATTCCACTTCAGAACCTACTTTATATATCTGAAACGATGGTACCACTTGTGTCATCAGGGGTAGCCCAATTCTAAACAGTTGGTAATGACTGGAGTACTGTGTGGAAAAGATCAACAGGAGAGCGTCCTCGGAATTGTTAGTGCATCTGTCATAATCATGGGTGGAGGAGGGGGACACATGGCATGTCATTTCTAGTTCTGTTCACTCCATGACTTTTTGTTTCTCAGATTCTCTCAATTAAAAGCATAGAGGAAAAGGAAGCCTGGTTGGATGTGGAGGTGCGTTTGGGTCTTCCACATTTTACAGCACTTGTGTCATTCTCCAGTAGATTATCAGGTGTTTGTTATAAAATGGTGCAGGCATTTCTGAGCTACAAATATCCAACACAGGAGCACTAAGAGAAGTAGACAGCTGGTGCCTTCTGCTCTGGAGATGGAGAAGATGTACCTCCTGGGGTCTCAAAGAGCAAGAAAGTGTTTTGAAGCTGCCAGATGAGAGATCTGGCACAACCAATAGGCATAGCTGCATTTGAGAATGAACATTTTCTGGAAATGACCTGCTTTCCTTGCTATCCACCATTGTCCACATCTAGTACAATAATAGGTGTTCAACAAATATTTTCTGTGGTAAGGGTTGAATCCATGCAGCCTACTGCTAGATTGCTACAACTTAGGAAACATATTTCATCATAAAATGCTTCTTAAATGATTGCATTCTTACCCAAAAGCTTGTTGTTATTTTAATTCACAGCCCACCACAGAACTCCCTCTTCCTCTTTTCTCAATACTGCCCTACCAATCAGCTTCAAAGAACATTGGGACTAATTCTGCCTTGCCCCTTGTTCCTATTTGTATTAACCAGAATCAGAAATCAAGGACTCCGGATCTTCTTGAGCCCACACAGCTCTGTGCATGGCTAATTAATCACATCCCCGACCCTGCTCAAACAGCACCTTCCTGAGCCCAAAGTCTGAGTTGCCCTATGAGCTCCAAAACTCACCTGTCATCAGCAAGTCCCTTATCTTCTTAACCTTGTCTGAACAGTCCCTTTTCCTTCTTACTATGAACTTGGCTCTCTTAATTATATTGCTTCCCCAGAGCCTTCCCCTGGCTATGTTTTATTTCCCTCACCTCTTATACTGCTGGACTCAGAGACAGGCTACGTGTTGTCCTAGCTCTTCAGTGCTTCTTCTAGACTATTGTCCCCACTCTCCTCCTTAGATCACTCCACTTGGAAACTGGGGCCATCAGTCAGTACCACTCACTCTACCTCATTGGTGCAGTTACACAAAGTTCTAGACCCCTAGCTCTATGATTCACTGACACTTTCTCTCCAACTCCCCTCTTGTCATCACCTTCTTCGGTCTCATCTCCTGAACTCCTCTTTATTCTTCGTATGTTCACTAACTAGGGGATCACACACTCTGATGACTCCCGGAATGGACCTCTAGCCTAGAATTTTTTTCAACTCCTCTATCCAACTGCCTCCTTGACGTCTCACTTGGATGTATCATAGGCATCTCAAAGTGTGTATGTCCAAAATTAAACCCTAGCCCCCAAATCTGCTTCTTTTTTCTTACAACCTCTCCCATGTGGACGGAGACTTATTTTGTGTACTGCTATTTCCCTAATGCCTGGCATATACTAGGTGCTCAAGAAAAGTTTAATAAATGAATTATTTTATCTTCACAAAAACAGTTGAAAACTAAACTGTTACAGAAGAGGCTATTTTACTTCTGCTCTATTGTGAGAGCGCTAAATGGGATTTTGTGAGTTTGCTCTGGAAATGCAATAGCACAGCGGTGGTGGAGGTGTTCTGAGTACCTGGTCACTGACCTGTAAACAAACCTTTGTACCAAATCTGATTTCCCTGCCCAGCCTCTCTGCTTCAGTCTCATACACATTAACACTAGGGTCACCCTCTTCAATGACAGGTCTCACCCTGCCACCCCTGCTCAAAATCCTTTGATGGTTTCCTTTGAAGTATATAATAAAATTTAAACATCTTCCACCTGGCATCCAAAGCTCTTCTTTTCTGAGTTTCCACCTACTATTTCTCTTCGTTCATCCTGAGATAGGGCGCTTGATACAAGCAACACAGTAACACTAAAGGTGAATCTGGTCCCTGAACATATTAATGTTAATCAGGACTCCTTAACTGGAAATGACAGAAATGAGATTGGCTTAGCAAAGAAGGGAATGTATTGGCTCATATAGCTATAAATCTCTCTGTACTAACAGAGGAAAATGGTTGGTCACAGTGTATTGTTAAGAGAAAAGCTGTAGAACAGCATCTATGGTATGATTCTATTTTATGTATTTTTAAATCGACCTGTGGTTGAAAGTGTTTATGTGCCTAGAGAAGAAAAAAGTCTAGAAGAATCAGTATACACCAAACGTTAGTAAATTATTAACCTTTGTGAGTAAATTTCTGACGGTGTATTTTCCAATTTATATGCTTACACTTTAGAATATTTTATAATGAAAAAGATTTAAACTTATGTTTGGTTCATGGTACCACCCTGCTAATGCGAGGCCATCATCTGTTCAGTGTGTAGCCATGTGTGGCTATTTAGTAATAAATTTAAATAAATTGAAATAAAATTAAAAATTCCGTTTCTCAGTTGCACTAGCCACATTTCAAGCCACCTGTAGTTAGTCGCTGCCACATTAAACAGACAGGTATAGAACATTTCCATCAATGCAAAGCATTATTCCTATAACACTAAACACCTGTCGAGCTAGATGTTCCCCTGATTGGTTTCTCTGGGATAATTGGCTTTGTTTAGATGCAGCCAGAGTGAAGCAGGTGCAGGCCTGAACACCTGTGAGCTGCCAGCTACCATGAGTTTGAGTGAAGTGCCAATCTGTGTTCACTTATGCAGGATTTTCTAATGTGTTTGGGAAAGACACTATCATAGAGGCAACCTACTGAGTAATTTTAAAAGGAAATAAGAAAAATCCTTACCCAGCAATTTTCAAAGGAAAATGAGAACATTTAAGTCTTTTGCAATGTTGGGATTTACCTGTTTTAATTAGAAAGAAAAACAAAACTGTTTGATTTGAAGAGAACGTTTTCCCTTTTCTTCTTATTTGTGTAATTCCCGAGTAACTTAGCAATGTATATGGAGAAAGAAGAATCATGTTCCTTCCTGCCAGGGAAGTTAAAATGGTATCACAAGTACTTCTGTTTAAAACTTTTCAAAAGCAAACATAGGAAACTACCTTGTTCCCTTAGTTTTCTTTTTTGGTTGGAATCCTTAACATTTTGCTCTACATGGCACTCAGAAAATTCAGTGTTAATTTTATGTTTTCATTTTAATGTGGAGTCATAAAATTATTTTTCAGTGCATTTTTTTCTAAATCTCTAATTTCAAAGCTCATGATGAGAAAAGAATTCCTATTGTAAATGACAAACACCAATTTTTAAAATTTGAGATAAATGCAATTTTAACATTTAAATAGAAATGTAGTATTTCTGATCTCCTTTTAAAATCAGTGGGTCCATGAAAATATCCCTTATTTTTAGAGCAACATAATTATATTCATATCTGTAATAATTACACTGAAGGGCAGAAACTCATTTCATGGTTGTACACTTTTGTACAAGAGTTACAGCAATCAGATGTGTTGAGTATTTTTTAATAAAGGATTAAGAATGCTAAACATGCAACATAATCCTTATTTTCTACTCTATTTCTCTTTCAACAAGTGAGATTTGTTGCAAAAAATTGAGAAAGGCAGTATTTTGAGTCAATTATCAAACAGTCTTTCATTCAACACAGATACCCACTAAGTCTGTAAGATGCTAAACATTCATTCATTGGCTCTATTTGGTCTTTGGGTCTACCAAGTTGCATTAATCATACTACTCAGTGTGTGGTAGAGTCATTTGATTATTTGTCCTCAACATCACCTATCCTGACTGTAATGTGTTTATTGTATGTCCCTAAATGTGTGTATGGCTTGAAAAGTATATAGTGTTTTTAGTATGTGCATTTAGTTTAGATAAAAATCATTGTACTACAGATCTTTCTCTTTTTCTTTTCTGTTGTTCACTGGATGCTTTTAAGCTTTACTCAGTAGAGCACAGTGATTAAAAGTGAAAAATTAAGACCATACTTACATGGGGTGAATGCTGACTCTTCCGTTTATATGCTGTGTGACCATAGTCTAGTGATTGAATCCTCTGATTCTCATGTTCCTCATCAGTAAAACAGAGTCACTAATATTCACAGAGTTGTAAGAATTGAATGGATATACACAAAGGACTTAGAAAAGAACTTGACATTTAATAAGAGCCAGATATGTGCTTACCATTTTATGAAAATCTAATAATTTCTGACAATTGTATACTATTGCATCATATGCAGTACCTCATTTTACTTATTCTATGTGATCTTCAACTTCTTTTTTTTTAACGAAAAGTGACACTTATTTACATCTTCATGTATTTCATTGCACAGACCTATGGGATATAAACCCCCAATGAGATGATTGTGTTATAAAGCACACACGCCTCATTTCTTCAGGCATTGCCCGATTGCACACCAAAAAGTCTGCACCAATTTTAACTCCCTTGGCAGTGCACGATGGTTCCATTTTCCTATATTCTTGTCAACACTTGTTATTATCTAACTTTCGAATTTTTGCTAATTTGATGCACATAAATATTAGTAACATGTCACTATTGTTTTGATTTACAAACTGTTGTTTTGATTTGATTCTCTGAGCTCATGTATATGAATATCAGTCATTTGAATTTCCCTCCATACAGATTTGTCAGGTTCAAAATAGTATACATGTGTTTTACATAATAATTTATAGAAACTCAAGAGTTTAATTTTTAAAACATTATGTAGGTGCTTGCTTTTATACTTTCATAGAATGTTGTGATCACATAAAACCATGCCTAGATAAGCCTTGAAGAAATATTCCTGAGTCTTTTAGAGATATAGATGGTGATGCTGAGGGAGGCTGAAGAGTCTCCCCTTTCTAAGCAAGTACTATAAGCTTTTTTAATTGTCACGATTCAGTGTTATAGGTGTTATTATTCTCATTTTATATATGAAGAAGTTGATTAAGATTTTGTACATTGCCTAAGGCTGCACAGGTAGTAAATGGTCCATCTAGCACTACATCAGGGTCTCTAAGCTCTGAAGGCCATACATTTCTAACTGGCCATGACAACCAGTTCAAACATCACTGCCAACACAACTCTTCTCTGTCTCAGTTAATATTCTCTCCTTGATGCATCATCATATCTGTCCATCCTTCCTTCCATCCATTCATCTACTCAGCTATCCATCTGCCCAATCATAACAACTAACCAACTGTGTTATAACACTGATCGTGTGGTCACATGCTCATATCCTTGAAAAACAAGAGCTTCTTCATTTTTATATTTCTGCCAACCAAGCTCAGGGTTTTGGCACATAGTTGGTGTTTAGCAGTAGCTTGCTGACTTCTAATGCTTCTCTTGAGAGCCCTCAAATCAGTACCCAAATCAACTTACTTTAACAAAGGACATAGCAGAGCTATAAAGTTTTAGACCACAAGGATCCTAGATGGATTGCTTCCATCCTCTCCCTTTCTTCCTTACCTACATCTAGTAAGTAAGTAAAGGAGTAAAACGCACATCAAGTCATCTAGGACCTTCTTTTCACAGCCTTCTATTTGCTCATTTTCTCACTATCGAGCTTGTCCTTTCCCTGCTCTGAGACCCGAGGCCACCCTGGGGAAGGCAGAGCTCCCAAGCCTCTCACTCTTCTGGCCTCTGCAATTATTGACTATCAGAGCCCTGCTGTAGGACTTTATATTTATCCCTAGGGAATAGTCCCAAATGTCAGAATCATTTTGAATTTTTATTTTTCTTTCTCTGCTATTAGCTATGCCTGCCAGTTTTGTGTTACTATACATTTAACATGTATTCATCCATGCCACTGAAGTTTTTAAAAATCCCTAACAGCAGAAGATCAAAGAGAAAATTTTGTGACCCAATTTCAACTTATACTCAATATTTATCCTTTCCTTGATGTAGCTGTAAATCTACCTAACAATATTATTATACACTCTATGTTTCTCCATATTATCCACAAATAACCAACATGATGCCGGAGGAAAGAAATGCTAAATAAAGACAAAGATGTAGTATTGGCATTTATTCTTTAAGAAGTGGCCAAGTAGGAAGGCGTAGGCAGCCAGAGAGGTAGACCTATGTTATATATTTTCCACTACCTAGGGGGCAGTGCCTGGTGGGATTTTATTGCTTGGACCCTGTTCAGATGGCAAGTTTCTTCTCTCCGTTATCAAAAAATATGGCAGGACAAAGCCCAACATATTCAATGCAGAGAAAATTGCTTGGTTTACCTGAAATAGCTATGCCTTAGTTTGGGCTGCTCTAACAAACTACAATCTACTGAGTGGTTTATACAAAAAACACTTATTTCTCACCAGAGGCTGTGAAATGCAAGATCAGGGCACCAGCAGATTCAGTGTCTGGCCATCTTCTGCCTTCCAGACAGCTGCCTTTTTCCTGTCATCTCACTGAGGCTGAGAGAAAGCTCGCCTCTCTCATGTCTCTTATGAAGACATGCATCCCATACCTGAGGGTTCCACCTTCATGACCTAATTGTCTCCCAACAGCCAATTATGTGAAGTAGGTGCTACAATATCATTAGTCCCATTTTGCAAATGAAGAAACTGAGGCACAAAAGTTTAAGTTGCATACCTAGTGAGCAGCAGAACTGGTTTCCAACCTAGGTGGCCTGTCCTACATTCTTAACCTTTCACTGTCTCTCTCTCTCAAGTTCAATCAAGACAGAATCATCATGCTAACCTCCTCCACGCTATCCCAGTCCTATTTTTGTAAATTTTGCTTACATTCAGCCTATATAAAGTTGATATGAGGTCTCATAAAAAGAACAGCACCGTCATACTCATCACTGAGTCACTGTTTATCCTTTTACTTCCTTTATGAGAATCCAAAGGAAGAAATCCTGTCTGGTTACTGTGTCAGAAACAGTCTGCTTATCCTTAACTGTTGGTTTTGTCTTGCAGATACTGTGAAATGTGTAACTGACCAGCGTTTCCTTCTTGAATTGACAGTTTACACTCAGGCTTGTAATTTCTGTCTATTTTAGGTCACTATGTTTATTTCCTTTTTTCTTCTTTCCAACTTCTTATGGATACTAGCTTGCTTTAAGTTGATTTTTGGAACAAAATGGAATACATAAACACACCTCATTGCCTCTTTATCAGATAGTTATCAACCTTCATACAGATGAGGAAACTGACACTCAGACATTTAAATGAAGTCTCCAAGTTATGTACCACATATTTAGTGCTTACTATTATGCTGATTTATATTTGTAACCTAATTTTCCCCAGGCTGCAAAAATTTGTGTGAACACACACATCATATATAGTAATTATCCCAGGTTTACTCTTGCAAGTTATGTGATCCTGTGCAATTCAGGTAATCTCTCTTTGCCTGTTTCCTCCTCTGTAAAATGGAAATAATATGTTTACCACACAGGTTGGGCAGATTTAATTTATGTAAAGTGCTTAGAACAGTTCCTGGGGCCTATGCATAGGATGCCATTATCATCTTCTCCTCTTCCTCCTATCCTTCCTCCTTTCTTTTCCTCTTCTCCCTTCCCCATCCTCACTCTTGCCTCTGTTGTTTGTGGAGAACCTCCAGCCCCTCTCCAAGGGGCACACTTATTTCTAAGGGTATCCAGTGAAGTCTCACAAGGGTTCACTATCAGTTTTCTCCTGGGCTTCCCTTCTAGCCTACTGTGTTGGTTTCCACTTCCATCAGTGCTACTTGGGGGTTTCCCACACCAGCCTTTGTGTGCAGACATTGGCACTTGTGACCAGGATGCTCTTTCTCAATACTGTAAAACATGCAGGTTCTTAAAGTGTGCCATTCCCTGGAGCCCTTACTGAGACATTGCTTTTGTATCAACTGTGTCAATTATCACCTAAGCTCTGGTGCGGTGCTCCTTCTGCCTGAGTTTCCTTTATCCTCTCACCCTATGTAATTGAGCACATATATCTGTGGGGCTGGCTGAGGACCAATACCCTAGACAGACACCATGCTGCCCTCTTCCTCCCCTGGCATCCCCTTCTGTCAACTCCCCTCCCTTTCAGTACACAAGACACTTGCGGCCACCCATGAATCTCACTTGGCATCAGCAGACACCCTCCTACAGATCACTGTTCCCTGTGTTGGTGAGCACTCTCCAGTTGAATCGCAGATTCCTTGGGGTTGGAGAGCGTGTCTGAGAATTCCTCACCATCACAGCTCTTCTTGGGTGCTGCCTCTGAGCTCATTCTTACACTAAGAGCTGTTGATTGACTTATTAGCTAGCACTGAGAGCTCATGGCCAAACCAGAATGAGAAACCTCTTTGGGGAAAGAAACATTCATCATCTCAGGTAGGGTGACCAAGCGCACCCTAGTTTGTTCAGAACCATCTTGATTTTAGCACTGAAAGTCCTCTGCCCCAAGAAACCCCTCAGTCCCAGGCAAACAGGGACAGCTAGTCACTTAGCACTAGGATTCCCTGTTCCCCCAGCTTGTATTGAGTCCTGTAAATTAGTGGACAGCAATGGCCCCAGACTTTATCTCCTCCTGGAAATTGTTCTTGTCCTCTCAGCCTCTTCTCTCAGCTTTATGACCTTCTCAGTTATCACTCTTTGTGACATTTGCTTTTCTCTAATAAGCAGAGTACCTGGGTAGAAACAGTGCTTTCAACCATGAGAAGCTGGATTTCAGATATTTCTGGCATCTGCCTTCTGAATCTTTGTGGGATGATCAGCACTTAATACATTTTCTTTCTGTATTAGATTGTCATTCTTGGGAAGTGACAGCTGAGGAAAGTCTCTAGCACATGAGCTTCTTATACCTTATTATACTCCCACAAGCCATAATTGCTTCTTTCATGCTGACATCTTCGACCCTTCCACCAGTACTTGGGCCTGGCCCGGCCTCACCATCTGCTCATGTGACACCAACATTATGGCCTCCCTCCATGCATCCCTAAATGGGGCTGGGGAAGGCAACGGAGATGGCAAGTGTGCCAGCTGGCACCAGTGACACAAATCTAGACAGTGATGGATCATGGCTCAGGAGAGGGAGGGAAAAGGGAGTAGGCTGACAGCTAATTGTGTGGCATCGTCAGTGTAGCAAGGTGGACGTCTGCTCACAGAGGCAGAATCAACACGTGTTTTTTCTGTTCCAACAGCTCCTTTTTAATATATGGTCACAAGAGAGTATTCAATAGAAAAGAAACTAGAAATCACGATCATAATTGTTCTATTTTTGCTTCTGTGCATTTCTAAATGGCATTATTGGGAGACTCTTCAGGGAGTTTGAAGATTGCTTGAAAATGACAGGGAGAAGTTTCTGGCTACTCAGGGCAAGAGCCAAGGCACATTGACTCATGCAGGTGAGTCAGTTCTGTTACATGAGCTGAAGCACCCACCTACCACTACCAGCCTTTCAGTTGCCAAGGTTCTCTGTTTATTACTTTGTGTTCTGTAATTGATTAAGTGATTCATTTAATTCTCTCTGAATGTTCCTTCCAGGATTAAATAAACCGGGCAGCTATTCAAGATTTGTTCTGCAGATTTCAAATGTAGGCATATGATGCTTTTTTGGGTTGTTATTATTGATTTTGATGTATTTGGCATAAAGACAGTCGTATGTTTTAGGAGTTTCTATTTTTTGCTTTTGTATTGAGTCCTTTTCCTATATATATGTTTTTTATTTTGTTTACTTAATTTTCACTTTTCCCTTTTTTAAAACAAAGTAGTAGCACAAAGGAACCCAATAAAATACAACATTCTTCCTCAGTAGAGGACGTCAGATGCCATTTTTCATTTTTTGTCCAAAAGCCCCCATAGAGCCGGTGTATTCTTCAAGCAGGTATCTCCCAAGAGTTGATGAAGCCAAGAGAGAGAAATTTGTTTCCAGCCAATGAATAAAATACATAAAAATCCCAGATCAGCCCTGTGCAGGGGACAGAGACAACTCTAGAGGTAGAACCTCAAAACTGTTGGAATTCTGGTGTTATTTCATCTTTAAAACATTCAAGTCAGCTGTCTGTGTTCTTTCCCATCCCAGTCAAGCACAAAAGAAATAGAAACTTTATAGCTTTGACTTTATAAATGGGCTGCAGGCAAGAATAGCCATTAGTATGGGCAGCTTTGGAGGACTTCTCTCTCGGTCTTATAGGAAGCATATTTATCCATGTTTCTTCCCTGCTGCTAAAACAAAAGCAAGTAAACCAATTACTTGAAACAGCAGAGATGGCTGGCCTGAAGGTTGGTGATTTACACATGGTACCAACAAACAACTTCAGGCATGGAGAAATACACGGTGTCCGGAGACGACTAGATGGTCGGAAGTTTTGATGGGGGATCCACTGGCTAGAAGATGCGAGATACTAGAAGAGTGTAATCCTTGTAGAGCCAAGGACAAACCATAGGCAAGGGATAGTGAATGGAGAGTATGGTTTGTGGCCTACCAGGAGTGAAAGGAAATGTGGTAATGGTGGATGCGGCCCAAAGGCAAAGACCTCCATATCAGATGGTTAGAAGTTTACACTTGACACATACTATAACTGGGAGATAAGGCAGGCTTATGAGCCAGAGAGGAAAGACATGCAACAGGGAAAAACTGGGTAAAATTCTTAATACAAATGACCCTTAAAGGAAATGATGCTTTCTGCTATGGTGAGGAGGAATTGCAGAGGTACTATCCCTGAAGTAGAGGCTGGGCGGGTTCCAGAGAATGGTTAAGCGTGGGGCAGAGTGTAAAAGCTGTTCTTCATTGCTGTGGCTAGATTAATGCATGGGAAAATGCCAAACATTGCTTCTCTGCACTGGAGTTCAGCTGCTTTGCCTCTCCCACCTCGCTCTCTCTTTTTGTATAGAATGCAGTTTCGATACCCTGGTACAGATCATATTTTCCCCCTGGGAGATCAGGAAATGTGGTCTTCTAGTCCTGGCTTTAACACTAACCAGCCATGAGACCTTGGATTAGTCATTCCAGGACTGGAATAAGAACTTTAGACTTCGTAAACTCTGAAGATATTATGTTTTCCCCCTCACTGCCCTATGTGTACTTCCAAATAATAATTTTATAAGTCATAGATATATAAAGATGATCAAGTTCTCATTTTTTTCTATAGTGCTAACTTTGATACATTTAAACAAATCAACATTTAAAAATATTTTTTCCCCATTTTAGTTTCCCTGTTTTGTCAATGCTCAGTCTAAGCAATGCTTAGTTTACTTGTTGCATAATCAAGCAGTGGTCAGTTCCACTTTCTGGGCCTAATTTTTCTCATCTTTGCAATAAAGGTGTTGGAAGAACTCCAAAATCTCTTCCAGCTTAAGTTTCTGTAATCTCATAACCTCAAAGACTTATTTTTGGTCTACTTTTATTATCACTATCTTGGCATTTCAGTGTTTTCCAAATATGAATGGAAAAAATAATGTTGCATTTCCATATCCCCTCAATTCCACATGCCTATTAAAAGATATATCCAAACCTTGGTGAGTATCTTGCACATTTGGGTCAAAAAGAAAAGGATAATTTTGTCTCTTTTTACACCTGAAGTTTATGAAGACTGTATGTCTAAATAAGATATGATCATCAGCAAAGTCCTTGATTCACTGGTAGAAAGCATTTTGGAATAAAAGCAAAACCATTTTGGAAAGGGTAAAGTTATGATGGATATAGGATACCTGCCAGGAATTTAGGGCATAGAAATTTCCCTTAACCCTTCTGGGCTCTAGACTTTCCTGTTCCTTCCTTCATTTGTTCATTGCTTTGTTTCTTCGTGATTCACCTATCTCTAATATTTTATAAGGTAAGTCTACCTTAATATTTTATGCAATTTCTCACTCATCGCTCTCACATCCACATCTTGCCCACTCTCGTGCCACTGTCTTGTGTCTTTTCACCCCTGTCCTGAACGGACATATTGCCTTGGTTCTCATGCATAGTCTGAGAGGAAGGTAGCTGCAAGGGCTGGCGCTCTCCACGAGCCTGGCTGGGGTCTGCCTTTCAGATGGGAGCTGTTCATTCTTTGCTGGAAGGTTTATAGAACAGATGTTACAAGGCAGACAAGCAAGCACACACTCCCAGAGCACGCTGCGCCAGGCACGCACACACTCGCCAATACCAATATCAGGAGAGCTGCTGCCGGGGTGATGGAGGGAGTGTGCTCTGAGGGGCAAGGGCTGCTCCGAAGCCCTGCTAATGTCTCTGTGTGGCCATGCTGTATTTTCAGCTTGTCATCATGGCTGGGACAGTGCTGCTTGCCTACTACTTCGAATGCACTGACACTTTTCAGGTGCATATACAAGGATTCTTCTGTCAGGATGGAGACTTAATGAAGCCTTACCCAGGGACAGAGGAAGAAAGCTTCATCACCCCTCTGGTGCTCTATTGTGTGCTGGCTGCCACCCCAACTGCTATTGTAAGTACGGAAATAGACTTCCTTCTTTATTGTCAGTTACCCAAGAATGTTTCCTGTCTGCTCTTTCTGCTTTTTCCTATCCTCCTGGGCATTCACTAGCTGCCTTATCAGTGGTATCCTGATTCAGCCAAAGCAGAGTGAAAGAAGCTCTGCATAAAAACTCATAAAAGTAGATCGTGTCCTTTATAGGTGGCTTTTGCTTTTTTGGTATCTGAATTTTTAAAAATATATGTTAAAAAAGCATGTGCGAATGTTCTAAATCAGCAGGTATTATTAGCTTAACAGCCACTGTGCTCTTAAAAAAAATACACGGTGGGCTGCATGTATTCAGAAGAGATCCTGAATGTAAGTGCTTGCGTTGACATAAAGACTCAGATCAGAGTAGAAGAGAATCCCCCAGGCCAGTGTCTCCTGCTGTTCTGATTGAACTTGCAGAGAGGCCAGAGATGAGAGAAATTACTTGACCCCAAGTTTGTTGTGATTCATTCTTGATGGCTCTGTTCACCGTTATATCACATTCAATTAAGTTGCAATTTTACCTTTGTTTATTTCATTTACTTTCTCAGGAGGCAAAAAACCTGGCCAGGCAACCTCTAGGGAAATTGCTTAAGAGTGTAAAGTCTATAGATCTGTGTTATCTGGTCAAGTGGTTTAACACTTAAGACAGTTTAATTTTAAAAACGATATTTTGGGGAAGTTTTAAAGTAAATGTTTCTTTGTCTAAACATGCTACAAGGTCATATTATTTGGGATGTAATTTCAGTTCCCATTCCCCCCTTTCTCTTCTAATAGCTTTCTCCCCCGGCTCTCCCTCCTCCCCTACCTTCGAGGGGCAGTAATAAAGGTACTGACTGGCATGCTCAGATATTCAGTCCAAATGTTATTTTCTGTTTTGCTTGCTTTAAGATGAGAGATGGAATAGAACTTTGGAGAGAAATAACAGGGACGTGATAAGTTCATTTGGATCATTGATCCCAGGCTCAATAAAGCTCCCCCTTCCATGATCAGACTATGCTATAGGGACTAAGGTCAGTATTATGATGTCTCTGAGTGGTTAAAAACACAAGCTTTGCAGCCCAACATACCTGGATTCACATCCTTCGGGCAAGTCACCTACTGCTGCTTCCCATACAAAATGAGGACAATTGGCTACTTGTTTTCTTAGTGGTCGTGAAGCTTAGAAATGACTTTAGCACAGTGTCTGGCATGTACTAAGTGCTGAAGAGCAGGGAATCAAAGCACCTGGCTAGCAATTGTTCTTTGCCTTCTTTGGGGTCACAGACCAACTTCCTCCATATCTGAAGAAAATGAGATTCCACTGAGAATCCTCATTAAGACATTTTCTGACTGATTTTAGAGTGATACCCTACTCCCCAGATCAAACCAGGGCTCTGTATGGAATGGTTTTTGATGGTGGCTCTACCTGCAGGCAGTGGACTTAGTCTGGAATCAGATCCTGGTTTCTTCCTGTCTCACAAGCATGTCATTTTCCTATGTACTCAGACATTCATTCCTGAATGCCTCTGTGAATTTCTAGATAATTATCCCCTATTCTTCCCCATCCCCAAAAATATTTATTTTTGCTGAGGTTCTCATATAATTACTTTTTGTAAATATAAAATTTTAATGGAAAAAATCTCTAAGCAAGGGAAATTGAGTAATAAAAATTATGAAAGCAGAAAATTAGAATCAGAAAATAGAATTGATAAATAAAATGTGCAACCCCCTGGCTAGTCTAAAAAAGGCAGAAATAAAAAAGTTAAGAAAAAATATAATCACAAAAGTACATAAAAATACAATGTAGATTTTTAAAGGTTTATTTAAATTATGTGTACAATTCTATGCCAATAAATGCTTAAAACCTCAAAATTGATAATCTATGAAAAGATGATTTACTAACAATGAAATAAAAAATTTACAAAAGAGATGTGGCAAAACTGAACAGATGAATGAGAATAGAATAAAATTTTAAACATGCCTAAAATTTATCTAAAAAGAACTAGTACTAGGGACATGTAGCTGTGGAATAAGTTCCTTCAAACTTTCGAGGAATTAAAAAAATCCCAAACGATATGAAATGTTCCAGAGCCCAAAAATAAATGGAAAGCTTTTTAACACATACTTAAAAATAAGAAAATTATGGATTTCAAACACTTAGGAAGTAAGTCCACATAAATACCCACAAAAGCACCCTCAATAGATGATAACAACAATCTCACTTAGGAGTGCTGATGTTATCGTATAGAAAAGGATTAGATTTGTCTGCCTAAAAAGAAATGTTTCTATCAAAAGAAAATTAAATAAAAACTGCAAAATAGTTTGCAGCATGATATTCAAATGTTAAATATCTTTCATACTTAAAAAGATAAGCTTCTCAAATAAAAATGAGAGGATAAGAATAGATAATTAACAAAACAATCAATAGTCTATGTGCATATAAGCATTTCTAAACTCATCAATAATCAAAGAAAAATATTTTTAAAAGATACGGCATTTTCCCCATATAAAATTGGCAAATGTCTTAAAGGAACTCAGTCCATGTTGTCGAAGTTACAGAGACTTTCATACAATTCTAGTCAAAGTCTAAACTGATATTCTTTCTGAAAAACATCTTGTCAATAACCTTCAGAACCAGTCATTAACTCTCTTCCCTGTATTTATGTTAAGAAAATGATCAGTGTTTTACACAAAGATTTATGTATAGGGATGTTTATGTCAGCAATAGTTTTAATAGTGAAAAACTTGGAACTGGCTAAATATACAATACTAGAGGACATTATGGGGCAGTTATATTTTTTAAATACCTTAAGTAGTGATGGAACATGTGTATGATTTAATGCTAGGATTTTTTAAAGGCTAAAGCATTATATATAGTTATGGGTAAAATCTTTTTCCCTTCTATAAGAGAATCTGAACTTCTTTTGATTTTCTGACTCTGTTTCCTGAGAAAAAGAAAAAATGCTGATAACATATCAACTACGACCCTAGGCAAAATTGACCCCTAATTGGTGAATTTCATCTGTTGTCAGAGAATTGTTAGTACCTGAGAGAGTGCCATGCTATGATTTCACTGCAGTGACTCTGGTAACTTGGCAGGTCCACTGCGAGACCCTGGAAACTATGGCTATGGAGTTGGTACACCTTATATTGACTCCTGCATCCACTGATATAGATGTAGTTCCCCTGTACCTGAGCTGTATTGCTCTGCTGGACCACTGCAAGAACACATGTTAAGAGAAGTGAGTACTGCTGCCCTGTTGGCAAGCCGTGTCCTTTCCAAGTGGACCAGTACCAAATGTAGCCTGAGGTTGTCTGTGGGTCCAAATATTTAATACAACCTAAGGAGATACCTTGTGGGTGTTGCAAATAAAATCCCAAATTTATAATTATATGAAAGGAATAGAAAGAAACAAAACATTGTCAACTATTATCTCTGAATGCTAATGTTTTTCTCCTCTTTCATAATTTTATGTATGTCTTTCCAAATTCTCTATGACTGTATATTATTTTTAAACCAAAAGAAATATTTCTAAAATAAACAGTATACTCCAGTTCTTTTGGCAATAATTATGAAATGATAAAACTTTAATAAACTTGAAAATGGCAATTCTAATAAAAACACACACAGCCAAAAAGAAAAATAGAAAAAATAAGACTTAACAGTTTTCTCTATGGGCAAAAGTGATAGGTCTTATTTCATTCTAAGATTTTCAGCAGAAATTCTTCTCCAGGCTACATTTTTCTTCCATTGATTCATTTTTTCCCAAATGACACAAACTGAAATGCAGGACAAATGCTCCAGTGGGAAGCCAAGGGGATATGGACAGAGGACTAGGCATTATGAACCTAGAGTTCTACTCTAGCTGTCAATTATGAAACCCTGGTTCAGCCTTTCCATTCCTCTGCTTCTCTGGGTGAAAAAATGTGACCAATACTGACAAGCCCCCAAAATATGTGCTAAGAAATATTCCATAAATGATGATGATAACATATTTTAACCTATATTCTGCAGGCATAGCCTGCGTTATCCTCACAACAACCCAGTGAGATAGAAAAGGGATATCACAAAGAACATAGAGAAAGTATATGGTCTAATTTTCTTCATTTTTAATTGGTAACAAGGTTAAATGATTTGCTGAAGTTTCCAGCTAATTCTGCATGATTGCACAAATAGCTATCCATTTGTTTCCACTGATTTTCCTCCCATATGAGGGACGTTGCCAAGAACCAGGGCTAATTACAGTTGATGGGTTAATGGCAGAGAGTGGTGTGGCCTTGCAACCCTGCTGATGGTGCTTGACATTCCCTCAAGACCTAACAATAAGTGCGCAGCAGCAGGATAGAAAGCAGAACTCTTCTGATGCTCAGGGAAATTTCCTGGGAGCAAGGAGCTATGTTCACCTCTTCTGCCCCATCCTGGTGAGGTATGGCTTGTCCCAAAGCAGCCTTTGTTGGGTCACAAACCTCACACAGCCACCTCAGCACACACCCTTGCTTCTGAGTGTGCATCATTCATTCTCATGACACAGTCATCTTTTCTCAGGTGTGGTCTGACAAGAGGCAGGGGTCTCACTCATGGCTCTGCCCCCAGTCATTGTATGACTCTTGGTAAGCTTTCCTCATCTCTATGTAAAACAACGGGGTTAGGCTAAATGTTAAGATCTTTCCAGTTCTCATAATCCGTGAGAACTAAAAAAAGAACATTCTAATTGGAAGGTTCCAAATGTTAGCTTCTTAATCCCAAATTGCAACTTTCTCTTTGGAGTTCAATTTGGTACCTGTTTCACAGAACTGCATGTTTGTTTGTTTTTTATTCCTCCTTAAAACCATTTCATGAAGTCAGAACTCCTTTGGGGTGATTTGTGTGACATTAACTAATAGCAAGTTTCATGAAAGTAACTCAATCTGGACTTGTCCTTGGTTTTTTGTGTATCCTCAAGCACATTAACCATGAAAGAACCTAGCACCCTACACTGCTATGTGTTTCTGCAGATGGACATTAACAAGCCCATTCACAACTGCAGGGACACACAAGAAAAGCATGAGGGAAAAGACTCTGCTGTGCATTTGACCTGTCATTTCTTATTTCTCCGTTTGTGCTTTGCTGTCAGAAAAGATCAGCATCATACTGAGCTAAGGCCACATGGGATAAACTGCAAAGGGCCAAAGCCATTGCTGTCCCAGATCTTTAGGAAAGGTTAGAGCATGGGGAATTTACTGTGTCCAGAGCCATTTAGCCAAAAGTGGTGCCCTATGTTTCAAAGAAATCTGCAGTGTGTGTTCTGACCACCTGGAAACCCTGGCTAACTACTGCCTCGAGCCTTCTGAATAAACTCATATACTCGGAGTCAAAGGAAGAGAGCCTGTTTGGATAAGAGGATTTACTCAGCAGAGAATCTGATTTACTCTTATTTTATCTTAGTCCCAGCGGCACAAGGCATGAGAAAATGGCTATTAAAGCTTTTTTCTTGGCCTTACAACGAAGTGACAGAGGAGTATTTAGTATTGAAGTAGCAGAACATTTGACTCTCAGCCTGAGAATTGAGATAGCTCACAGTTTGCATGCAAGTGTGCACGCTTGCATATAGAAGACTCATCTAGAATTTCCTAGGAAAGGAAGAGACAAACACAGTTTAATAGAAAGGCACAATTTGGAGGAAATTACGAATCTTCATTTAGGGTTTTCTGGGCCTTAAGCTCTTCCAGCAAATGTAAAAGCCCAAAGCACAGTGCAGATCACAAAGTGGGCTCTCACTAATGCAAGAATGCAAGTCTGTTGGCTGGCTGAGGAGGGGTGCAGCTGCCGAAGCAAAGGAGACATTGTAGGGCCTTGTATCCCTCCATAATCTGCCTCTTCCAGGCACTGAACAATCTCATCTGTTGAAACTCCTTTTAACGTTGTATAATTCACATCTTTTTCCCTTTGCTACATTATCACATGACTTCCTTTTTAAAAACAAATTTTCCCATGACTACATTTTCTTTGTTGCCAATATACACGAGCTTTACAATTCACATTTTTTCTGGGACAATTTTATACATATCCCCATTAATTGTCTTAGATTTTTAAAAAAAACTTAAAGTAAAAAAATCCATTTTCTTAGTTTCTGCCCATACTGCAGATGAGTGCTCCAAATCCCCTTTAGAGAGTGTTTTTGCCCTGACAACATTCCACAAGGAGACACGCTTTCTGCCTTCAAGACGCCCCTTCTCGTGATTGGTGACTAGATGACTGTGTTAAGGAGCTTGATAATTTGAATCTTAAAAAGTATATTTTTTTACCTAAAAATATGTGATTGATGTGAATGTCAATTTACTTGGTGATGCATTTTACTTTTCACGGAGAGCAGTGTTTTAACTAAATCATCTTACATTCCCATTTCTCTTTCATCCACTGTCCAGGGGAACAAAAAAGAATATGAGAACACTGTGTTTTGGAAATGTATGGTACTACCTTGGTGTGCTGTATTTTACATCAAGTGTCAACTAAAGACACCTTCTGAGTGGGTGATGTGGCCTCCGAAGTAAGACCAGTAGGGAGGCTCCAGTTTACAAAACTCTCATTATCCCAGTTACTGAATGGTTTTCAAAATGCCATCCTCCAAATGGCCTTAGTTCCATTTAAACCTTGAACTTTGAAAGTCATAGGAAGTATCTAGAGCTGAATTCCATCATTTATACCTAGGTATGATAAAGCAGAAGTCAAGAGCTCTTGAACCAACCAAAGCTCAGCAAGTAAGCAGACCAGAACCTCTCTATAGATCTGAGGTTGTCAACAGAACAGGACTCATCAGAAAAGATTAAAGCACAGCATGAGGACATTTGTAGCTAGGGCTGGCAGCAGAGTCTGTATGGTAGATTTTAAATAAAATCTACAACACAAACTATGTGTAGGCCAGGCACAATGGCTTATGCCTGTAATCCCAGTGCTTTGGGAGGCTGAGGCAGGAGGATTGCTTGAGGCCAGGAGTTCCAGACCAGCCTGGGCAACATAGCAAGCCCCTATTCACTACAAAAAATTTAAAAAATAGCCAGGTGTGGTTGCATGCACCTGCAGTTCTAGCTACTCAGGGGGCTGAGGCAGGAGAATCACCTGAGCACAGTAAATTTGAGATTGCAGTGAGCTATGATGATGTCACTATACTCTAGCCTAGGCAACAGAGTGAGACCCTATCTTAAAGGGGGTAAAAACCTGGTTAGGGGTATTTCTAGCTGAGCAGGAATTACACTATGATTCCTTTAGGACTAAGCATGGTGACTTCTTTTTCCTATTTCAGCACACATTCTTCCCTGGATGGACCAGGAAATGAAGACAGCAAACATTCATTGAATATCTATAGATGCCTTTACATACATTTTTTAAAATCCTCTAAACTACTTTATGATGTAGTCATTACTTTCAAGTTCAAATCATTAAAAATGAAAAACTGAGGCTCAAAATTTCAATTACTTGCCCAAAGTCACGCTTCAAGAAATGAAAGCTGGGATTTCAACGTCAAAGCCTACAGGAAACAACAACTTTGATATTGCCAAGTACTAGAGTCACAACGAGCGTACATATGAACTCAAAATATGTATTCAAGGAATTCTAAATGCCCTTTTTAATGGCAACCACCCATAACATGCAGTGAAGTCCCCTTAGAATATAAAATCGTAATGTATCTTCCAGTGATTAGTTTTTTCATATTCTGTATTTTGAAATCTCAAAACTGTCCTCTAATTTTTGAGCATCTGTATTAGTTACTTATTGCTTATCATAGCTCCTGTAAAATATTTGTGAAGGAGAAGGATGGAACAAGGTAGCAGAATAGGATTCTCCAGTGATCATAACTACCCCCCCCCACAGAAATATTTAAACAAGTATCTGCACACAAAGATACCTTCATAAGGGCTAAGGAAACCAGGTGAGAGATCCAAATAACTGATTGTAGAAAAATAATAAGAAAAGACACATTGAAAAGGGTAGGAAGGAGAGTTTTACATTACCTGCATCACCCCTTCCCCAAACCTAGTATAACAAGAGATACCATACACTTTGGGGAAGAGAGAGCAGGACTTTGCCTTGGACACCGATATTGGGCCCACCATAGTAAAACTCAGTCATGGGCAGGCAGGCCCCAATAGCCCCAGACTTCGGGATTGTGAGGCGGACCCCATCTCTGGTCTGTATCACCACCAGTCTGACTTCAGCATCCCCAGGATATGGACAGGCCTCAGCAGCAGACAGGCTTCAGTGGTCCCAGGCTTTGGGTGCACCCCAGCTCTACAGTAACCCTGGGCTTCAGAGCCATACCAGATGAGCTGACTATTGAAAGACTTGTCCAGACAAAGCCAATCTGCAAAGACTGGAATAAGTATCTACTTCTTCAAATGCACAGATAATGATGCACAGCCAAAAGGATCGAAAACAGTTAGGGTAACATGATATCACCAAAGGGACAAAATAAAGCACCAGTAACTAACCCCAAAGAAATAGAGAGGTATGAATTGCCAGAAAAAGAATTCAAAATAACTGTTTTATGGTAGTTCAGTGAACTTTAATACAGAGAAAAAGATTCAATAAAATGAAGAAAACAATAAGTGACTAGAATGAAAAATTTAACAGATTGAAATAAAAACAAATCAAATTCAAGAGCTAACAAATACCACAAACAAAATGAAAAATGTGGCAGAGAGAGCATCAACAGACTTGATCAAACAAAAGAAAGAATCTGTGAACTCAAAGACAGGTTATTTGAAAATATATAGTTAGAGGAGAAAAAATAACAAAAAAACATAGAGAAAGCTTACAGGATTTATAGGACAGCATCAAGAAAAAGCAAATATTCAAGTCATAGGAGTTAAAGGGGTAGAAAGTTTATTTTAAAAAATAATAGTAGAAAAATTTTCAATCCTGGAGAAAGATATAAACATCCAGGTACATGAAGGTCAAAGCTCTCCAATCAGATTCAATCCAAACTGTCAAAAGTCAAAGACAAAGCAAGGGTCCTGAAAGCAGCAAGAAGAAAGAAGCAGATAACATATAAGGAAGCTTCAAAACAGCTATCAGCATATTTCTAAGCAGAATATGTACAAGTTAGGAAAGAATAAGATGATGTAACCAAAGTGCTAAAGGAAAAAACATGCCAACCAAGAATAATGTACCCTGCAAAGATATCCTTCAGTAATGACAGAAAGATAAAGACTTTCTCAGACAAAACCTGAGGGATTTCATCACCACCAGACCTGTCTTACAAGAAATGCTAAAGGAATTTCTTTAAGCTGCAAGAAAAGGATGCTAATGAGTAACATGAAAACATCTGAAAGTGTAAAACTCACTGGTAAAAATAAGTACACAATCAAATTTAGAATACTACAATACTGTAATGGTGGTATATAAATCACTTATAACTTTAGTATGAGATTAAAAGAAAAAGCTATTAAAAATAATAACTATAATTTGTTAAGAGAGAGGCAATCTAAAAAGATGTAAATTATGACATCAAATTCAAAATGTGTGTATAGGGAAGTGGAGTAAAAGTGTTGAGTGTTTTTTTGTGTAATCAAAGTTAAGTTGTTATGACTGTATTTATTTTAAGTCTCATGGTAACCACAAAACATAAACCTACAATAGATATTTAAAAATAAAAAGCAAGAAATCCAACATACCGTTAGAGAAAATCACTTTACCACAAAGGAAGATAGCAAGAGAGGAAGAAAGAAACACAGTAGTAAGTCAATTACCCTGAATGTTAACTGGATTAATTTTGCAATCAAAAGACATAGAATGGATGAATGGATGAAAAAACAAGACCCAACTATATGCTGCCTACAAAAGACTTACTTCACCTGTAAGTACACACATGTTGTGAAAGTGAAGGGATGGAAAAATATATGCAAATAGAAACCAAAAGAACAGGAGTAGCTATACTCATGTCAGATAAAATAAATTTTAAGTTAAAAGCTGTAAAAGGAGACAAAGATAGTTATAATAAAGAGGTCAATTAGGCAAGAGGATATAACAATTTTAAACTCATAAGAACCCAAATCATAGCATTTAAATACATAAAGTTAATATTAATAGATCTGAAGGGAGAGATAGACAGCAGTACAATAGTAGGAATCTTCAACATTCCACTTTCAGCAATGAACAGATCCAGATAAAAAAATCAATACAGAAGCATCAGACTTAAACTAAATGCTAGACCAAATGAACTAATATATACAGAACATTTCATCCAACAGCTGCAGAATACACATTGTTCTAAGAGTACATGGAACATTCTTCAGGATAGATCATATTTTAAGTCACAATAAAAGTCTTAAAATTATCATATCAAGTATCTTTTCTGACCATAATTGTATAAAACTAAAAATCAATAATAAAAGATACTTTAGAAAATTCACAAATGCATAGAAATTAAACAACATGCTCTTGAACAACCAATGGGTCAATGAAAAAATTAAAAGGGAAATTTAAATATTTCTTGAGAAAAATAATAGACACACAACATTCTAGAACTTATGGGATACAGCAAAAGCAGTTCTAAAAGAGAAGTTTACATCAGTAAATGCCTACATCAAAAAAAGAAAAATAAGTTCTCAAATAATCTAACATTGCACCTCAAGGAACCAGAAAAATAAGAACAAGCTAAGCCCAAAGATATTAGAAGGATGGAAATAATAAAGATCAGAGAAGAAATAAAATAGAAAAGATCAATGAAATGAAGAGTTGGTTTTTTTAAAATGTAAACAGAATCAATAAACCTTTAGCTAGACTAAAAACAATGAAGACTCACATAAATAAATTCAGAGATGAGAAAGAAGACATTAAAACTGATACCACAGAAATACAAAGGATCATAAGAGACTATCATGAACAACTATATGCCAACAAATTAGATAACCCAGAAGAAAACTGGACACATGCAACCTACCAAGATTGAAATTAAGAAATAAAAAATGTGAATAGACCAATAATGAGTAAGGATATTGAATCAGTAATAAAAAGTCTCCCATCAAATAAAAGCCCAGGACTTGAAGTCTTCACTACTCAATTCTACCAAATGTTTGAAGAAGAACTGATATCAATTCTTCTCAAACTCTTTAAAAGAATTGAAGAGAGGGGCTACTTCCAAACTCATTTTATAGGCCAAAATTACATGACTGTGTCTAATAACAAAGCCAGAGAAGGACACCACAAAAACAGAAAACTACAGGTCAGTTTCCCTGATGAACACAGATGTAAAAATCCTCAACAACAAATAAGAATCCTCAACAAATAAAATTCAACAGCATGTTAAAAAGATCATTCACCATAATTAAGTGTGATTCATCCCAGGGATGAAATGATGGTTCAATGTATGCAAATCAACAAATGTAATATGTTAACAGAATGAGGAACAAAAACCACATTTCAATAAATGTATAAAAAGAACTTGGCAAAATTCATTATTTCCTAGTGATCACTCCCACCATTTGAGCACCATAGTGTTAATCAGTCAATACCAGTTTGATGGCGAGTACAAGTGGGGCCATTCTTCGGGTCTTGTGTCACCTCACTTCGAATAATGGGCTCAAGCTTAATCCAGGGTAATATAAGAGGTGCTAACTCACTGTCATTTCTTAAAATTGAGTAATATTCCATTGTGAACATATACCAAATTTTAATAATCCACTCATGAATTGAAGGGCACTTGGGTTGTTTCCACAACCTAGCAATAGTGAATTGTGCTGCCATAAACATTTGGGGGCAGATGTCTTTATCATAGAATGTCTTATGCTTTTTTGGGTAGATGCCTAATAATGCTATCACTGAAAATAATGTAATTGTACACTTAAAATGGAGTAAAGGCATGATATGTAAAGTATACTTCAATAAAGAAAAAAAAAAGAAAAAAATTTCATTATTTTAAGATTTAAAAACACCTCAACAAATTAGGTACAAAGGAATATACCTCAACACAAAAAAGGCCATATGTGATAAACCCACAGCTAACATCATACTCAACAAGGAAAAGGTTTTTCTCAAAGATCTAGAATAAGAAAATGCCCACTCACCACTTCTACTCAACATAGTACTAGAAGTCCTAGCCAGAATAGTTAGGCAAGAGAAAGAAAGAAAATGTATCCAAACTGGAAAGGAAGAAGTTAAATTGTCCATGTTCATTTACATAGAAAACCCTAAAGACACCACCAAAAAACTGTTAGAAATAATAAACAAGTTCAGTAAAGTTGCAGGATGGCTTTAAGACATCGTATTATACTAGATATGTACAATTTTATCTGTCAACTCAATATGATTTTATCTCCAATTCTTAAAAAAATAATAAATTTGTGAAGAAATGCAGCCTAAAAGATAACACACCAAGCTGATGCATTGTATTTGAGGGTTATATTTGCTGTTTGGGTTTCCTTGTTTAAAAGATAACTTTTTCACGAAAGAACAGTTATCATTACTTAAAGCATATTCACTGTTATGCAAAGGCTGTATGTCAGCTGGGATTGTAGCTAGCATAGTTGGGGGATGAGAGATGCACCAATGGAATGCATTTGCAGTGCATTCATTGCCAGATCTAGTTTGGCCTTGACCAGCTCTCACTGGAGGTACTCTCATTTGCCATGAGTATTACGACGTATGTTAGCCAACAATCAGAAAGGCCAAAAGGGGCACAGCAACCAAGTCCAAAAACATGGAGAATCCTGCATGCCCCAGCTGCTCTCTGAGCAGAGTAATAGACTGAGGCAGAGTAGTGTAGCAAAGGTGCAGATGGAAGAGCTCAGCCATTGCCAAAACTAGAGCCACAAATCTGCCATCATGCACAACATAGCATCTGACGTGAGCTGAAAGAAGACCTCTTACCGTCATGATCACCCTCTCTCCAAGCAGAATCAGGCCCTGTATGGAACTATATGACCCAGTGAAAGGACCCCTATGTGTGGTCAGTAAAATACAGGAAAATAAATGTCCCTGAAGCCCACTCATTGGCACATGAGAACTGGATTGTTTCATCAGCAACCTTTATGTCCATCATGGTTTTAACTGAAAGCCAAGAATATCTCACTACATTTTAATTAAAAATAGCCCCCTTCCTCCCTCCCTTTTATTTCTTAAGCAAATAAAATAAAAACCCAAATTAATATATTCCAGCATTATGTCAGCAACTAGACACATTAGTATATGCCCTTGCTCTGACTTTTTCTTTTACGCTCTGTACCTCATTTGTGATTTGAATGTTGTTGGCTGACAGTAATGATCCTCGTGCCACTTATCACTTTTGACGTGAGAGTCTTAGGACATTTTACTTATGGATTTGGGTCACATACCCTTTTGCATAAGTTCTGTTTAGCCTGGTAGACCTCGGAATGATTTTGTTTAAATCTGTATGTGTACACACTCGTGTGTTTTAATGAGGCTAGGTTGTGTGTAAATTTTCTCACTCCACATCTTGCTTTGTTGCCCTTTGTGAAACTAGTGGAAAGCCTCACTGAATGGGGAATTTCTAGAATTTGCATATCTTCTTTCCTACACAGTAGGAATGTTCTGGGCTTCCGAAATAGCTGAGGCAAACAATGCTTATTTCTTTTATTAGATAGTCTCATGTGTCTGTCATTCCCTCTTCCATTTCTCTGGTTTATTTTTTAATCATGTGTAATTGCATGACATTTCCAAAGAAGAAAAACCTTTCTATTCTTTTACACATCACTCAACACAACACTCTGACACCAGGTGTGCCCCCCCCTCCCCCCCGCAAATACACACACCCCAAGCAGTTCTCCAGGTGGACACCAGCTGGGTGTCCTTTAGTTTAACTTAATTCTGACAGTATCTACCTGGAGACAGCATCAGATCCCGCAGGTTGAGGGCTCAGTCTCCCGTGACTGCCCCCACTTCCAAATCCACTTGCAAGAGGTAGATTGTCACCTATACTTCTGATCAAATGGCTATAAATCAGGGTTTCTACAATCCCTTCCTAAGATTCCATTAAAACACTTTACTAATGTTTACTATAAATGTTTATCATAAAATGTTTCAAAGCATACAGATGAACAGGCAAATGAAAGAGATGGATAGAGCAAGGTATGTGAGAAGGGGAACAGAGTGTCCACCCCTTCTCTGGATGCACCACCCTCCAGGTACCTCCACATGTTCAGAAATCCTGAAGCTCCCTGAACCCAGTCCTTTTGGGCTTTTCATGGAGGCTTCCTCATGTAGGCATAAGTGATTAAATCACTAGCCATTGGTGATTAACTCAACCTTTAGCCCCTCTTCCCTCCCCAGAGGTGAGAATAGGTCTGAAAGTTCCAACCTACTAATCACATGTTGGTTCCCCTGGCAACCAGCCCCATCCTTAAGCTATCTGGGAGCCCACTAGGTCACTTCATTAGAACAAAAGATGCTTTGATCACTTGGGAAATCATAAAGGTCATAGGAACTTAGTCTGAGGAACTGGGGGCAGAAATCAGTATGTATATATTTCTTATAACACAATACCACACACTGTATGCCATGTATTCATTTGTATTCCCCCACTATGTATCTGTTCACCTCTGTGTTTCCAGTGGCAGTACAATGCCAGGCACAGAGTGCATATTCCTCCCCCAAATTGTTGTATACTAAATGAGTAAATAAGTAAATTTAGTAGAAAAGAGATAGTTCACTTTAGTTATTTAGTGAACTCATTATTTTGTCTCTGATTTTTAATTATTCTTAAGCAACACATCAAGAATTCTGTGGTTTCTATCTTCAGAGAAATTAAGGTTGGAGGGTTCTATCCACAAGTAGGTCCTTTAAGGATTCAGTTTAACAATTGTCAGCTGAGCCTGCTATTTACCAGGCTCTGTTCAAGGCACTGTACAAGGAAAGGCAAAACTTCCCTCAAGGAGATCACAGACAAATGAAGAGGGACATACAAACAATAATTCAGTTAATTGGGTAGGGATCTGTATGTTGGGCTTCAACAGTGATGGGACAGGGTCTGCATTTTTCTGAGGGGCCTGGCAAAGTCTCCACCTAAGGCAGTGATATTTCCACTGGGTCTGGAAAGATAAGTGACAATCATCATTTTTTCTTCTTTATAGTCTGCTTAGTGAAACCTATATTCTAAAGGACCTCTATTAATCTGATACTCTTACTTCATTCAACACTGAGCAGCTACTGTGTACTTAGGCTAGGCTAGGCTAGGCTCCAGGGGTACAAACAAGGATGAGACAAACAGGACATCCCTTAATTAAGAAAAACAATAATATGTGATTGTGATAAGAGCTAAAAAAAAAAGGAAACACCAGGTAAGAGATTCAATTAAGTACACCTAATCTAGTCTGTAGGACCAGGGAAAGCTCCCTCAAGGAAATGCTATTTTATTTATTCAATCATGCATGAATTTCTCCCCATCTGTTCACTGAGATGAAAAACAGTTGTGCAGTTTCATCGTATACATTAGGGACAAACAAAGCCCCTTGGCACCTTATTTTGGCAGAGATAGGTGTTATGAGAAGAGAGAGAGGGCTGAGTTCTTGAAGGCGTTTGGATATTTTTACATGGCAAAGCATCAAGTCCTTGTTAATACCAAGGGATGTTAGGTGCAAAGTATTGCTAACTTTGCACAAGCATATCTAGACACTGCCTGCCAAGGTGATCCGTGCTGGGCTGTTGTTTGCCTGTGACCCTGAACTCTTGTCTATTCCCGCCTGCTTTCTGCCCCGGTTCTGACTTGCTTGGCTCCTCTGTGCCAGTGCTGAGCTTCTATTTCGGACTTCGCTGGCCCTCCCTGGTAGATTTCTCTCTGATTCAGCCCCCAGGGTACCACCTTATTCTACACATCTGCCCCATCTCTGCTGGGGCTGGTGCTGAACCCCAAGGAACCTCCAACCCCAAGGAAGCCGGGTCACTTTTTAGAGCATGACAGTGCTATAAAACAGGATCTTCAGATTGAAAGGCTGAGGATCACTTTGTTCAGTTAAAAAAAAAATTTTTCTGGCTAAGATGTAGTAATAATAAATTTATTGCTAGACTAAATGTAGCTACCAAAGTTTTTAAAATAGCTTTCTGTCAAAATACTTAAGTTATTTTGTGACTGTTAGCAATCATCTTAGCCTGTACATTTAATGTCTTCTATTTTTCGATGGTTGTTTTCCTCTCCCTTCCCCATTTTCTGATGTCAATGTGAACTGGTACTGTCCATTTCAAGGTCACACTGTTCAGATTTAGGATGTCTCCAGGGAAGTGGGTCGTGAATCCAAGAGAACTCCAAAGGCCTCGCTGAGCTATGGGGCTGTCAGGGGCCTGATTGCCTGTTAGACAGCAAGAATTCTCTAGGCCACATAAAATGTGCCGTCTACTTTTCTTCCCTTCTAAATAAAATTCATATTAAACCTTTTTTTTCTTTAAAGAAAAAAACATTACAGATTCTGGGGAGGCGGTGGGAGCAAAAATTAAGATATCAGTGGCCGTCAATGGGAGGAACTCAGGGTCTCTAGGGCTAGATTGATGTTTTCCATGTGGTTGATAAGAACTGTAATGGAGGTCTGGATCAAGTGCTCGCGGAAAAGGAAAATGGTCCTCCTATAAATAAAGGTGGCATATTGTCAGTATGTGACAAGCAGTGGCCGCCTAGCCATGAGGTACGTTTGGCATTAGGGATGAAAAATGACTAAAGCAAACCTGGTTTTCCTAGAAGAGAGAAATCCCCTTCTTCTACCCAGGATCTTTGGCCTCTTAGCACCTTGTTATATATATAAGACATAATCTGTCTGATGCTACATCTTTGTGTGTGTGTTCCTCAGTAGATTATGTACTTACGGAGGACGGGATTCTTTTATTCATCTTGGAATCTGCTTCCCCAGTGATCTGGCAAAGTGCTTTGTAATAGTGGTATAATAGTAATAAATGATGACAACAATGCAAATGCAGTTGTTACTGATTTAACAACAACTTCTGCCTCTTACATAGTGTATATTATGTTCCAGGCACTGTTCTGAACAATTCATATACACACACACGTGTGCATATGCCTATGTGCGTATATATTTGATTAGACAGAGACACTCTCATCCTGACTGTACAGATAAGACAACTGAGGCACAGAAAGATTAAATAATTTGTTCAAGGTCATCAAAACTAATAAGTCACAAACCCTAGCTTTGAAGCCAAAAGAGTCTAGCTTTGGAGTTCTTCCTTTTAACCACTACGTTGTGTATAGTAGTGACTCAGTAAAAAATATTTGCTGAATGTGTGCTTAACATTGAGGAAACAAAGCAAGTTAAATGCAGTATGCCTTAAATGCAGAAAGACTCACATCATGTTAAAGAATGAGGTGGAATAGAGCAGTGAAATAGAACTATGGGTCACATTCTGTATTTGCTTCCAACACCGTCTCTCTGGCTGTGTGTGTACAAGTTCCTGAGACCCTCAGTTTCCTCACCCATAAAGGGAAGGGAACAACCATTACAAATGATTCCAGTTTTGAAATTTTATACTTTAATTTCCATAACCCATGTGCCTTTCATGACATCATCCTCTTTATCCATCTAAATAGATATTCCAAAATGACAGGAGGAATATGAGATATGGGAATTCTTAAAACATTGACAACTTTTCTCTAAAATCACAGGTCTATGTATAGCAAAGAAGACCATCTGTAAGATCGCATTCTCCAGGGTCAATGTTGAAATTAGGATTAGGAAAATGAAAATGGCATATGATACAGTAGGAAGTATGGACTTTGAAACCCAGTTGACCTGTGTTCTAATCCCAGTGCCTCCATGTGCCATCTGTTTGCAGAGGGTAAATTACTTAAAAATTGCTGAACTTTCATTCCTCACCCATAAATCAAGGATAATTTTACCTACAGTAGGAATCTTGTGAGCATGAAAAATGCTCATAGTGAACTTTAGCATAGCTCACTATGCTAAAGTGCCTGACACCCAATATTCAATAGATAATAATAATTAACTTTTTATTCTTCATTGATGGGTCTCAGTCTTCAGTTGTGGCAGTGTCAGATTTGGTGAAAACCTGCCTCATGCCAGTTCCTTGTTGTAAATGGGAATATGCTGTTCTACAAAGATCATAAAGAAATATAAGATATGGTCCCTGCCATTAGGCAGCTTCCAATCTCCTAAGGCCATTATGATTTAAATGGTAATGTATATATTTATTAGTTCAAGACAACGAGAGAGGTGCCAATAATAAAGAAGGGACAATCAACCAGTTTACAGTAGGAGAAATATCTCTCAGGCAAACATGCTCAAATAAGGATTCATACTGCAAATAATGGTAGTATTGCCACATAATGTAGTAGTAAATCCTCACTTAATGTTGTAGATAAGATGCAGTTTCTAAGAACCTAAGTGAAACAAAACCAGTTTTACCATAGGCTAATTGATATAAACAAGACTTAAGTTCCTATAAGCTACGGTATGTTGTTTTGCTTACAGTCTGTTTTCAACAACATATCCACAATGTTAAGTGAGGTCTCACTGTAACTTATTGTGATGTGTGTACATAATGCCTTCTTGGGCACGTTGGCTGAATCATTCCTCATCCTTGTAGCTCACACACTGAGTTAAAAAAAAAATTCAATCCCAGCATGATCTTGTCATAAATTCGATGATTTATTATTTCAAATTGTCTTTATTTGACCTTAGGATTTAATATCATAGACTTAACTCCATTTGAAATGATCAGTTATCGCTTTCTCTAATTCTTTTGAGGTGCTAAATGCAAACTACTATCTAACTCTTTCTCTCTCCAACATGATACCTTTTAAAAGGACTGTGGATCCTCAAAAGTTATTTAAAAAAATAAAGCCATTGGTCCTTCTTATTGAACAACTCTCCAATTTGACATTTCTTAAACATTCCTTCCCCAGATTTTTATTGGTGAGATATCCATGTATTTCATAAAATCAACAAGAGAATCCCTGATTGCTCAGGAGAAAACAATTCTGACCGGAGAATGCTGTTACCTGAACCCCTTACTCCGAAGGATCATAAGATTCACAGGTGAGTACAACAGCATGCTGAACTAAGCCCTCGCATATAGGTATAACTTACAAAAGGTGAACATGCTTGATAAAATAAACCATGAAACTATCGACTTTAAAAGCAAGGGCTGCTTTGGGGATTTTCCAGGAAGTATGGAAACTGAGCCTGATCCTGGTACCAAGCCAAATTGTTGACCCTTGAAGTAGTACTTATTAAACTGTCTTATGAATGATTTCAACTTTGATTTTTTTTTCACTACATAGCATTTTTCTCAGATTCTCCTTGGAAATATATTTTCATACTGACTGCAGGATGCTATATACCCTGATCTGAAGCAGGCAAAGGTAGGGACACCAACAAAATTAATTTAGAAATAATCAAGTTTCCTGACCAAGACTTCTTATCTAGTAATTTTGTTATGCAGGAAATTTAACAGGGTGGGAAATGTCATCCATCAAGTTTTTTTTTTAAAATAATGCCTTTCCAAAGTTGGAAAACAAATACTTTTATTAGTGCTCATGACAAGGAATAATGAAGGCATGTTCTACATCCCTTTAGGACTTTCATAAAAACTCTTGAGTTGCTATGGATAATGCTTATAGATGTGGGAATGAATGTGTATGTACAGGCAGGAATAGAGATCTTGCAGAGTTCTTATGCATTAAGCATTCTATAGATGATAACTATTACAGTGTCCAAATGAGATCCTATAAATACCTACTGACCAGATTTTCCTGGGAGCCATGACAAAACTCCCGAAGTGTGGACATGGGTGATATTAAAACAAGCCATGATACCATTTAGAACACACAGAACTGACAACTGAGAAAGGGAAGGCCAGAAGATAGCATGCTTCTTTTTGGTAATCCTTAATCCTTTTTTTTTTCCTTCCTGTTATAGGAGTGGGTTGAATTTCTTCAAGTAATAAGCAAATGACCATCTCAAAATCAAATATGCAGTAACTTCTGATTGGAGTGGGAATGAGGGTAGTAGTATAGTGGCAAGCCTAAGAAAATCTAAATCAAAAGAAGTAACCCTTCAAACGTGTCCATCCCCCTAAACATTTGTAACCTCGTAATATGCTGAAATAAAAAATAAATAATAAAAAAGAGGCAACCTTTAACATTAAAATAGTCTCAGGTGTTTACTGATGATATTTGCAGAATAAAAGTTTTTGCAGATTACGTAAGTCTGCAGTTGACTCATCGGATACACCCTGAGCAACGTGATGCCGCTACTGTCTGGTTCACTCGTTCTAAATAATAGTTCCTTTCAAAGATGTCCAGAGTTTGATCAATTCACAGAGTGGCTAGATAACAAATCATCAAGGGATAAAGAGGAGGAGAGACAATATCATACAAAACACTGAACTAGATATTTTTTACTTCATATAATCCACCAAACACCTTGTGAGGTATTTTATGGTCCCAGTTATATATATATGAAGAATCTGATAGAAAATGGGGTAAAGTAACTTTTCCCAAGGAATGTGCATATACACACACGCACACATGTACATAATTTGATTCAGGGAAAAAGATCATATGGTCAGTGTCCGATCTAGTTTCTACACATGTAATGAATGCTAGTTATTCAAAGCAGAGGGTTATTACAATTAAATGGAATATCTTTAAAAGTCACTGTTATTTTTCCTTGGCAAAGATAAGTCATACCTATTTGTAACCCACTCCAGCTGGGACAGGGTCCAAAAAATAGAAATTTTAACTAGCAACTAGCCGTTGTCATTTATATAGGCCTCTATGCATTGGCAGAGCAAGTTTTTGTCCATTGAGGGATGTCAGAAGACCCCTGCCATCCAGAAATGAACCCTCCAGATTGCCTGTTTTGGTGCCTAAAATTCCCACTTGAGACACTACATTGGACTGAGGCATGGTCTCAGGAAAACTACTGTTCAAGTAGAAATTTGTCACCTTGGAGGAGCATCAAATTTTCATATTCATAATCAATGACACATTAGTCCATTTGGAGCTATCATGATAAGCTAATAGCTGGATCCTGGGGGCATAAGTCAGAGACATTCAAGTGAGGTCAGAGTTCAGCAGCATGAGATGACGTTTGTAGGAAGGGGTGCTAGAGTAGAGAGATAGCTAACAGGTAATGAGTAAAACTTGGAGAATTAGAGGAAACAGCATTGAAAGGCAGGGGGGAATTGCTGGCTAAAAAAAAGCATTTGCTTCATGCTTTCCTTCTTTTGTCATATGACATCAGGATCTGCTCAGTTGCTCAGGCTGAAAACCGAGGGGACATCCTAAGCCATCTGGGGACTTGTTAGGAATGCTAATTCTTAGGCCTCATCCCATACCTACGGAATCAGAAAATCTGGGGCTCTAGGCTGATCATCTGTTTTAACAAGTTGTCCAGGTGATTCTGACGCATGCTAAAATTTGAGAACCACTGGTGTTGGGCATTACAATTTCTTGCCCCTTTAAGTAGTCTCCCTACATCTTGTCGTGCAACTTCATTTCATTCACCCCAGCCCCACAAAAGTACCCTCTGTTGACCATTTTGCATAAGTTAAGATCATTGATCTTTCTGAAGCAAAAATATGAAGACTAAATCATTTCTCTGCTTAAAACCTTTCAATGGATTCCCAGTGTTCTTAACAGAGCCTGCAGAGCCCTTCCTGATCTGAGATCCTCACATGTCCCCAGCCTCATCTCAAGCCACTCCCATAGGAGAACCTCTTCTCCCACCAGGCTAAACTGCTTCACAGGCCGTCCAAAGGACCATGTGATGCCTTGCCTCAGAGCCTGTTCATGTGCTGCTCCTTCTGCCCAGAATATTCCATCGCCACCGCCTCACTTTAAAAGCTGGCCAAATCCTACTCATCCTTCATAATGATGTTTAAACACGACCTTTTACCAACCCAGACAACTAGTTGCACTTTGTCTTCTAGGCCTCCACACTAAGCCTTGCACCTACATCTGTTATAGGTACTTATAGACTATTATAATTACTCCAATGTATTATTTCTATTAATTTATAATCCCTTAAAGAGCAGGGACTTTATCTTTTTCACTCTATATTAACAGTGTCTTGCAGAGTGCCTGGCACACAGGTTTTCAATAAATGTGGGGTTTTTATTGGGAAGGGAGGAAGATGAGTGAGCACAAAAATAAACTTTGCTAAGTCACAGATTTAGCAAACTATTTTCATAAATGCTGATTCTTAAATATTCATTTGCTTCCTGTTTAACTTTACTAACTCTTCAGCTTAGTTCAAGGACATCAAAGTGCATAAATAAGGCAATCTCTAAGAGAAAGCTGGAGAAGTCTGTTCTGACTTTTTATATGAGAAGGTTGGAGGTGGAGAGGTCAGAGAAAGGTCTATTTATCTTGAGGAGGGTAACTTATTCTTTCTGAGTATATATGAATTAATTTTTTCACAAGAAGAAAATGAATGACTTAGAATAAAGACCCTTTAAATGGAAGTGTTTCCTCTGGTAAAATTAGGATAAAATAAGTTAATAATCAAAATGTGCTAGAAATGTTATTGTAAAGAGCTTAACAGTCTTTTTTTCTAGCCCAGAAGCCACCAAAATATACACTATGCAATTGAAATTGGAAAATGACAACTGTTTCAGCTAACCATTCTAATTAAGCTGAAATTGCGTGACTTTTCTTTTGCAGCTTATGTAATTATTCTAGAATCCATTACAAATAGTATTTCCCAGCAAATACCATCAGCTTCACATTGCAAAAAAAGCCAATGAATTATCAAAATTTAAGAAAACCATGCTTTGTGCTTCCAAGGATGAGAAAAACTTGGGATTCTAGTGCATTTCTGGTGAGAGTACGTTGATACAGCCTTTCTGCACTGCGGTTTGACAGTATATTTCAATAGCCTTGAAAAGTAAGTGTCCTTTTGGCCTGAAATTCCACTTCAAATAGTCTGTCCTAAGGAAATGATCAGAAAAATGGAGATTTTTATGGACTAAAATTATTTTATAATAATGTATCAAAGGCCAATCTTTTGGAAAAAATCAAAAAAATTATTTTATCATAATATAAATTAAAAATATCTGACAGTTTTTTAAATAATGCTACCACCATAGTTGTCACCTCAGAAAATTGTATTTTTAAGAATTTTTAATGGAGAATATTCATGATTTATGTGAGAAGTCAGAACACCATGAATCTGTAATTACTTCTAAATAAAAAGGATATAATATCCTTTCTATGTTTCTATGTATATATGACCCATAGAAAAGAGACCCAAAGGAAATACTAAAACACTAAATACTAATACTAAACACTAAAAGTTAACTGTTGTCACTTTTGAATTATAGGATAGTGAGCAAATAAATTTTTTGCTATTATGTAATTTTAATTTATTATGAATGTATAATTTTAAAAATCAGGGAAGTAATTTAACAATAAAGGTGGGTGTCAAAATAGAGGCTGTCGAAAAACATGGCCAACTTCTCTAACATGGTCTTCAATGTACATGGGAGAGCTGAAATGACACCATGGTTCTCTAATTCTTTGTCTTCTCTAGTCTGTGTGGCATAGACTTGAAGCCACCCTATAAATCCCAAATAAGAAAATAGCAAGAATAGTGAAGTCAAATAGGAAATGTTCAAATGAGATCATCCCCTCCTTTAGCAGATGCTAATTGTGTTGACCTTGACAGAGGGAACTGAATTCCTCTGATACATGAATCCAACACTACATTTTTTCCCAAGGTACGCATTATCAGAAGGATGCCTGGCCTCCCAAGTTTTAAGTATAAACCCTTGTAGTTAAACTCCTCTACCCATTTCTAAACTGTTGTATAGTTTCTCAGGGTATGTTTACATGATGTTGTATAGTTTCTCAGGGTGTGTTTACATGATGTGGGAAGGCAGGAAAAAAACTGGCTGAACAAATTTGACCAACATTTTCCAAAAGCAAATATAGTGAGAATAGAAACACGTATTTAGACCTCTCCATTTTTTTTCTTCTCCATCCCTTTCCCTTCTTGTACCATTTTGTTTGGTAGCACACTGCATAGCAACAATACTCTGATTTACATTCTCAGGAGGGATAAACCCCTGCATTTCTTTTTCAGCAGCAAAGACTAAATCAGGAAGTCACATTCTCCCCAAAATGTATGAAGTTCAGATAAATTCAATTTTTAAAATATTCTTATAAATGTTAGATAGTAACTTTTTAATATTAAAAGTAATGAATAGAAAGCATTAGAATTGAAGAGGTTTTTGGTTTGTTTGCTGTATAGAAGGAAAACCAAATTAACTTTCCCTTCCTGAATAGCTACTTTCTTCTGAGTTAATGAAAAAAAACCTGATCCAAATATACCAAGATTAAACTATTAGCACCTAAAATAGCCTTCATCCAGAAGCTGTTCATTACAGTCTTTTCATTTGGGATTCACATAGTTGTTCCATTATTACTTCTAATAAAAATGTAATTAAACACCAACCAAGTTGTCTGCCATTTTAGGTCAGGTCCAAGGATTAGGTAGCACTGGATGGAATAGAAAGTGCCATGGTAAACAGCTAATTCACATAACACTGATTAATTTGCCATAAATTAAGTGTGATCTAAATGAAGCGTGAGTATTTTAAATGCATTCTCAAAGGTCATGGTGTTTTATGGTTGTAAGAATTGATACCCTGAGACAAGCTTAATGTCAGCCTTTGAGAGCTAGGAAATCCTTCTCGATTTTGAAAGTCATTTAAATGTACTTTATCTGAAAAGAGACACTATTTGATTCAGTTCATTGGTGCTCGCATTCCGTGCTTATAATTAGCGTATAGACTGGGGGACTGGTCATGTTCAACTTTCAATAAATGACTTATTGAACACTTATTATATGCTAGGCACTGATGAAAGTGTTGAGGACATTAGTAGACTAAAGATAAATGTGCCCTCATTGAGTTTATATTCTAATGGAGGAAGCCAGACATTAAATAAAATCAGTAAATTGTCATGTTAGAAGATAAGTATTCTGGAGAAAAATAACTGGGGAAAGGAAAGAGACTTTATAGGGGCAGATATGCAATTGCAAATGGAGAGGGTAGGTTGTTATACAATGACAATTGAGTTGGCAGTGACCTCATAGGACAGAGCCATCAAGACAGGGATGATGCCAGGGAACCAGGTGCCCAGAGGACATGTAATGGCCAAGGAAGTTCAACCTGTCCAGGTAGCCTAAAAATAAGTCACAGTGCCCAGGTACCCAACTTTTTTTCTGAGCCATGAGTCCAGACCACAAAAGAAAAGTACCAAGATCAAAGCCTGTGTGCGTTGTAGGATGTTCAGTAGCATCCCTGGCCTCTGCCTACCAGATGCCAGTAGCAGCCCCTTCTACACTAGCTTACGTTAATGACAATCAAAAATGTCTCCAAACATTGCAAAATGTCCCCTGGGACAGGATGACCCTCAGTTGATAACTATTAAGAAAACAAGTATATATATATTTTTTAATTTATTTTTTTAGTTTTTTAAATTTCTTTCTCTTGATTAACTAAAGTCACTGCAAAGAAAACAAGTATATTTCAAAGACATTTTAAAGTTGCAAATATTTTTGCTATACAAGATATTGTACAACAATTAGGCCCAGTAAGGCACAAAAATGCTCTCCGAACATTTGCAATGACTCTTGACAGAAAAGAGTGGTTTCAAAGCTTTCTGTTATTAAAAAAAAAAAAAAAGCATTTTGGAAACAATTTAAATTATTACATTAGAACATAAAAGTAATTAGGAAAAGCATCAGGCAGAGGACAGCAGCACCAGATCAGTGTCTGTAAATCAGCAGGGCTGGCAGCTGCCCGTGCGGGCTTGATGCTGGCCTTGAGGTAGAAATGCAGATAGATTCAGATCAGCTTCAGCTTCAGAAATGCATGAACGTGCAATCACAAAGACAGACTTGGAAGGCTTCTGGGAGCCCTCTGACAACCCAGGCTTTCATAGTCCCATTTCTAGATTCCTTGGTAGATACACTTCTTCCTCCACATGTACTCTGTACCCAGGGCATGGTTTGTAGGTTTAGCTGCATCCACGGCCTCTGTTTTAAAGTTACCATTGCCTCTGGAAAACTGTTGGGATTTTTCATCTCTATCAATCAGTGTTTGAATCCAGACTGCTTAGAGGGCCTGGGAAGAAGAATATCTAGAGGCTGGGTGGTGAGAGAGCCGGACATTGGAGAGACGAAAGCACCAAGGAACTGTCCTGTGAAAGGAGAAGTGAAGATGACACTTGAGCTAAAACCCTGTTGTCAAGAAGTCACGTGGTTTTAAGGGCAGACCTGGCGCGGTGGCTCATGCCTGTCATCCTAGCACTCTGGGAGGCCGAGTCAGGAGGATCGCTTGAACTCAGGAGTTCAAGACCAGCCTGAGCAAGAGTGAGATCTCTGTCTCTTAAAAAAAAAAAAAAAAAAGATCATGCAGGTTTTATGTCTTGAGGAAGTAAAAATGTATTTGTTCGTTCTTACATTTGTGAAAATATTTGAGGGTTTTCTCATTGATTACTCATTATCTTATCTTTCACCTTCACTTATGAGTAATTAAAATAATGACAAATGCAGAGTATTTTTTAAAAACCAACAGCTTATGTTATAAAAGGTGCTTTATTAACACAAAGGATAAATAACAGTGTTGAATGTTTGTTTTAGATTGTTAGAATTATGGGTTTCTTATCTCTTTCCTTCATTTAGAAAATAATTTTATAATCAATTTATAACTACTTGCCTCAGTTATAATAATATTTGCTTCCCTTGGTTATGACAGCAGCTAATATCTATATAGGGCTCACAATTTATGGGGTGTATTTACAACTATTTTCAATGATTTAAATAGCCCCTGTTATTTAAACCCATCTTATAGATAGAATAACTAAGGTTCAGATTGAGTTAAATGAAATCCATTCTTATGATTCAAACCATGTCAATAAGACAAGGTGCCTGTTGCCAGCCTTTGGTGTTTGCATAACATCTAAAGGAGAAAGACCACAAAATTCTTGTTCTGTAAGTCCCTTAAATTTACTGTCTGAGGAACTGATGTGTTCGATTTTGTCAGAAACTTCTTTTTGAAGTAAAATAGTTTATGTATATGGATCAATTTTGCACCAATTGCGTTTGCATCATACTAAAAATAGTCAGATTCATTGCCAAAGTGATGAGAAAAGCGTCTCATTAAATGATGACATGCCATAGCTATTCCATCATGTTCTTGTTGGAACAAGAAATGGAATTGAAGAATTGAGGAATTCTTGTTCCGTTGTGCCAAGTGCAATACATTTCATCAGGGACATGCTATCAGTCCTTGCTTCTCCTTGGTGCCTTGTGTGTGCGTGCACTACCAAGCATAAACTAAAGTGTTTTCGTGGCCTGATGCTCACCAATAAATCTGTTAAAATACATGACAAAAATAAGCTTAGAGGATTATGATTGAGAATATGGACTCTAGAGCCATACTGTTTAGTTTCTGAGCCAAGCTCCCCTACTTACTAGCTGTGTGACCTTGGTTAAGTTAATTGACCTCTCTATACCAAAATTTCCTCATCTGTGAAATGTGGAGATAACAAGTGTCCATCACATAGAGTTGTGGTGAGCATTAGGCGAACTAATATCACAAAGCACTTACTACAGTACCTAGTATATACTGAGCACAGTGTATTAGAGTTACCATTATCTTTATTATGAGTATTTCTACCTAGTATCCATGGCAGTCATATTCAAACATCTCATCAGCTCAGCACATCCTTATAAGGAAATGGGATGAAGCAGATAACTACAGATAACTTATCTTCATTAAGAAACTTCCAGTTTGAATAAAGCATGTTAAGGAAAAAACTTTCACCATTTCTCCTTTTCCTAAAGAAATAGTAGTTTCCTAGGCCAGGTGCAGTGGCTCACACCTGTAATCCTAGCACTTTGGGAGGCTAAGGAAGGAGGATCGCTTGAGTCCAGAAGTTCAAGACCAGCCTGGGCAATATAGCAAGACCCCATCTCTACAAAAAAATATATATCTATAAAAAAAATTAGCCCGGTATGATGGCACATGTCTGTAGTCCCAGCTATTCAAAAGGTCAAGGCAAGAAGATTGCTTGAGCCCAGGAGTTTGAGGTTGCTTTAAGCTATGATGATGCCACTACACTATAGCCTGGGCAACATAGCAAGACTCTGTCTCAACAAAAAAACCAAAAAAAAAACAGTTGTTTCATGAAGAGATGGTCTTCGATCTTCACAGCTGAATTGAGGTCACATTGGCAATAGCTGAGTTACTTTCTCCATTGAGATTTTCCACTGGGGACCTTGATGTGGTAAAAGAAAAAGCAAAAGGAACTGTATCCATTTTTTGTATCCTGTATTCCATTTATAGTGGTGATTTGACGGAAGATGTGATCTAGAATCAAGAGCTAGTAGTCGGATCAGAATTCAATAGCTAATAGTTTGAGGAAACCGAACATGAAAATTCCTTAAGTGATCCCCTCCCTTTGCTGAGAAGGGCGCTGGTGAACCCACGCCATTTGCTTGCACTCGTCTGTGTGGGATAAGATTTCCTATCAGTTTTACAACCAAAACAGGTCAGAAACTGATGTGAGGGCAAGCTTCCTTGTTTCGTGAGCCTCGTGAAAGAAAAGCTACACTAAAAGTTCCACAAAGCTGGTTAAGTTTTGAAAACAAGGAAATGTTCAAGCATTCTCAATCACACAACATAGTACCTCTTCAACTCTCTCTCACTGCAGCATTTTACTATTCAGAGACAACGGAGAGGTCCTCTTTACAGTTGCTGATAAGAGTTGAGAAGGGATGTGGAGGGAGGAGTGGGCAGTGGTTGCCAGGACCTCTCAGGGTGGGAACATCCCTCCCCTTCCCTCTTCACACAGGCACAGAGTCTCGCTACCGACTTAACCCAGATAACTTGTTTTTATTTCTTTTTCACTATCCTTTTCTTTTTTTTTAAAGTACCCTGTGCTAGTTTCCCCACATGAAAATGTGTGGGAGCCATACTTTTATGTGCCCAAGTGTTATATTTAAACTGACAACCACAGTAACATCTCAGACTCAGAAACGGGGACATTTCTAACACATACACGTCCAAGTAAAACTGTGCCCGTCAGTACTTCCCAAGTTCATCATGACTTCATTTCCATGTGCTTCGCAAATGCCTCCAGTAAGAAGTGCTTCCTGTGTATAGCATAGATCTTCATGTGCTAAGACTTCTGTCATTCTTGCTGCATTGCAAACAGAGTGCTTTGATTTCCAAGTTATGATTTAGAAGTTTCCCAATTCATGAGACACTTATAATGTCCCAGTTTTCAATTATCCTATTTTCCAGATGTCCGGTGCTATGCTGGATTTTGTGACATTCATAAAAATAAACATGATCCCTACAACTCACATGCTAAATGGTTTGTCAACCCTACATTCTAGACTCACGGATGTGAAACATCAACATAGATCAGAAAATATGGGCTGTGCCTGGTGGCTCACACCTGCTATCTTAGCATTTTGGGAAGCCAAGGCAGGAGGATTACTTGAGTCTAGGAGTTCAAGACAAGCCTGAGAAACACAGCAAGACTGTCTCTACAAAAAAGAGAAAAAGTAGCCAGGTGTGGTGGCACATGCCTGTAGTCCCAGCTACTCAGTAGGCTGAGGTGAGAGGATCGCCTGAGCCCAGGAGTCTGAGGTTGCAGTGAGCATGACAATGCCACTGCCCTCATGCCCACGCAAGAGAGTGAGACCCTGTCTCAAAAAAAAAATTAAATTTAAAAAAGAAAATATGGGCAAATTCCTATGCTCTTTTATCTTTTCCTGTTAATCTTCTCTAAAGTTTCTTTAGCAATTTGTTGATTCCACAAATAATCTATTAAATGTTTACTATGTGCCAAATTAGATACTAGGTGCTGGAAATACAATGATAAGCAAGAATAAATATGTTCCTGCTCTTATAAAATGCTGTACATTCTACGATTCTAATGTAAGAGATGGTCATTATTGAATAATCCACACAAACGTAAGGTTCCTACTGCAACAAGGAATACGAAAGAATGGTACCATACTAGTTGAAAATAGTATTTTTCCAAGACCCCATGTGATACGTGATTGTTTATTTCTCCCTATTCGCTCTTATGTGGGGCAAGATCTATATGCACCCAGCGTCACCAATAGACAGAAGTGTGACTCTGTCTTGGCCCCCTCTTCAGAGGTACAGCTTGAGAGCAGGCGTGCACAGCCCTGAGTCGAATCCCTGGCTAGCAGGCTTCCTCCTGGAGCTCTTCAGCTCCAGTGAACTGGCATCCTCTCCCATCCTCACTGCCGGGTTCACCGGTGCTCCGTAGAGAGACCGCACACAAAGCTGCACTAGCCAGCACGGGCCGGCCTGCACAGCACGCAGGGTTTGCACTCTGGGAACGTGAGGTGCCCGGCCTGCGCCCCTGCGACCTCCCACCTTGCTCTTGTCCAGAGGTGTGTCTCTGAGTTCATTTAGGGAAATGAGGTAGGAGAGGAGACAGTCTGCAGGGAAATTCAGAGAGAACTCATCCAGAGAGCAGCCCTGTTTTCTGAGGAGTCTAAAATCCTGACTCTCAGAGTCAGGGGGCAGTTGAGGAGAAAGGAAAATGTCCCCTGTGTTTTCTCCTGTGGTCTCTGTCTTCTGAGGGAAGCTTGAGTTTTCCATGAGGTGAGAGAGAGAAAGAGAGAGGGAGAGAAGGAGAGAAAGAGAGAGGGAGAGAAGGAGAGAAAGAGAGAGGGAGAGAGGGAGGGAGAGGGAGAGGGGAAGAGGGAGAGAGGGAGAGAGGGAGAGAGGGAGAGAGGGAGAGAGGGAGAGAGGGAGAGAGGGCGAGAGGAGG
>CAUYRT010066126.1:0-25470 GCA_963574885.1 Lepilemur ruficaudatus
TCCTAGCATCTAGAATCATGCCTGGAATTTTGTAGGCACTCAATAAGTATTCTTTTAATTTTTAAAAAGACATGGAAAAAGCATAAGAAAAAAAATGCGTCTGAAGACCAAGGTTTAGCTAATGCTCGTAGCAGAAAACAATAACTACTAAATGTGTAGATCTTCCCTTCAAGAAGAAAAACTAAATAATATCTTGAGAGTAATGGGGCATGGTGGTACACCCCTATAGCCCAGCTACTCAGGAGGCTGGGGCAGGAGGACTGCTTGAGCCCAGGAGTTAGAGGTTACAGTGAGCTATGATCGTGCCACTGCACTCCAACTTGGATAACAGAGAGAAACCCTATCTCTAAAAAAAAAAATCAAAGAATGAAAAATTTTAAAACAGAGTATATCCCTTAATTGTTTATATCAATATTCAATGTTTGCTGAATTCTGATTCTCTTGAAGGAAATATAGACCTCAAAAGATTTCACACTCATAATAGTTTCCTTACCGGTTCTGATGGTTTTAATGAAGGGAAATTTATTTTCAACAACATGTGATAGGATCTGGCATCAGAAACAAGGGGAATCATGAATTTGCTAATTTTTTTTCACTGCTATAGACATTAGTCAATATTTGATCTTAGGACATGGAGTACCGATCCATGACTATTGTTCCCATGCTAATCTGATGTTGCTGATGTGCTGGAAATAAAGGGGCCTCGTAAATGCAGAGATACAGAGGAAATGTTGAAATGACAACGAGCTGTGCTCACGTTGCTTAATGTTGTCCTTCAGATACTGGGTTGTGAAACAGAGAAGGGTGGGCCACGCTTTTTGTTTTTAGGAGAACTCTCTAGTGATCAGCAATTCTAACCCCTGCATCTCTGCTCTTAGACCTAATTGAATAAGGAGGGAAGAAAATGACAGCTTTCTGCCCTTACCCTTCTGTGCATTTAATCTATATATTTAATAGGAGTTTTCTGGTGTTATCTGAGCTAGCTGAGAGTCAGATTAATTGCATGATCCCATAACTGTAAACAGCGAAACTTTGAAAATTAGATTGCACATGCTTTGCAAATTCTAACAAAATCTTTATATTAGATCTTAATTAAATCTAAATTTCTCCCAAAGTGAAACACTGAATACAAACTCCAGGCAGGGAAGTGAATGGGGTTTCAGTGAATAGCAACAAGTTGGATGTGGCTAGAAGATTGGGATGTGGAAAGATGACACAGGACAGGAGAGTGGAAGGCGTGCACATGGTCATTGAGGGTATGAGGGGTGATGGACCAGAATGATTCAAGTTCATCTGTTAAGACAAATGAAGTCTATAATATTATCAATAGTAATATGAGGCTGAGCACAAGGTGGCTCACGCCTGTAATCCTAGCACTCTAGGAGGCTGAGGTGGGAGGATTGCTTGAGGTCAGGAGTTCGAGACCAGCCTGAGCAAAAGCAAGTTCGAGACCCGTCACTACCAAAAAGAAAGAAATAAAAAAGAAAACAGCCAGGTGTTGGGTCATATGCCTATAGTCCCAGCTACCCAGGAGGCAGAAGGATCACTTTGAGTCCAGGAGTTTGAGGTTGCTGTGAGCTACAATGACGCCACTGCACTCTACCCAGGGCAACAGAGTAAGACTCTGAATGAATGAATGAATGAATGAATAGCGATATGATCCTGTATTTTGACAGGGCAATGGATTTGGACCTTTGTTGCACATCAGAGTCACTTAGATATATATTTTTATTTAAAAAAATAGAAGTGCCTGGGTCCCATTCACTAGAGACTTTGATTCAGTAGAACTTGTTGGGGCGGGGGACCCAATATCAGAATTCTTTTTAATCTCTATGGTGACTTAAGTATTATGATGAAAATCCTTTGTATGGTGCTTTACAGTTTATAAACCTTTCAACAACATCCTTCAATTCTCATGGCCAACAGAGAAAGCGGGCAGAGCAGGTGGAATTATCACCATTTCACACAAGAGAAAATTGAGGCTCAAAGAAACGGCATCTGTCCAAACGACAGGTGGCAGAAATGAGACTCTACACTGATTTTCTGAGCCAAGGTCCAGTGCTTTTCCACTGTGGCTCAGCTGCCTAAACTGAAAACATGGGTGCGATAAGTAAGAATTTATTCCCCAACCCAAGAAAATAATGGAACCAAGAAGCACCGTTTAAGGTTAGTTAGCAAAAGTATAAATTTAGACACAGTGAAAAAGCACTTCTTTGGATACAAGTAATACATTTATGGACCTATTAACCCAAAGATGTCGTATAAGATGATCATCAAAGGTTCAAATGAGGTTTCAATAAATTCCTAGATGAAGGAGCCACTTTCTTAACTATTTGAGAGCAACACCATATCGTCTCTTGCATTTGTCAGAGCCCACATGCCAGGCTGAATGTATTACGTTGCTAACAGTCTGCAAGTTATAGTCAGATAGTCTCAGAACTTACAGTCTTATCTGCCTCACCCTTCTACTGAAAATTTAGTTACCTGTGCCCTCAGAAAGGAGGAACAGCACAGCTAAGTGAAATTCCCACATCACCCCAAATCAGCTACCAAATATGGTGACTCCGTAATGATCCCATTACCGCAGAAAGACTCTGAGCCCCTGAGTGACATCAGGCAAGCTAGTTACTGTTACATGGTTAGTAGAGGGAAAGAAACTAACCAGATGCATGCAGTGTGGTGGCCCTGTGTGTGCAGGGCACTTTACATATACCGTCACATTCGGTCCCCACAGAAATCCCCAAAGGGCAGGATTATAATTATGCCCTTTCCACAGGTGAGGAAAATCAGGTCCATTGAGGTTAAAAACAAAACGTATTTAACCTCTGTGACTATGTCACAGAGCTCCACATAGAACAACGGAGATGTGTCTCTCTCCAAAGTTTATATTTTTCCATTCATTAATGTTTCTCATAGCCTAAGAAAAAGTGAGAAAACTCAATGGAGCATAGTAAGCAGCTAGGAGGTGGCCTCTGTATGTGGAGAGCTGCATGGCAGTGGCTTCAGCGGCAGCCTCTGAAAGCAGAGCTGTGGGACTTGCATCACTAGCAGCAGCGCCTGGCACCTGGGCAGGACAACAGGACACCGGACCTGCAGGACCGGGCTGCATCTGACCTTCCGCTGCCTGACATGTTCCCCTAGCGTGAGAAATCCTGCCTCACTTAGTCACCCTATGTTGCTTAACGGGATATTGCATTCCCAACAGCATGGCCTGCTAACTGTCAGAAAGAAAGAAGTAAAGAAGGATAAGAAAGATGGAAGCATCCAGAAGGTTGTTAAATAATCAGATCTTCACTGCCTATTCCAAAAGCCAGAGCTCGGAGAAGCTGCTGCCTTCAATTTTGCAGGGTGCTAAGCCCTAAGGAAACACATAGTATTCCACATACTATCCTCAAGTACAATCCAAACCGAGAGATACGTAGTTGGTGCAGAGGACTGGGGGCCAGACCTTTCATGTCCTCTCTCAGCTTAACAGAGAAACTGTCCAGGAAACACACAGCGTGGCTAGCACCAGTTAATCCTGATGGAGCACCTCACATACAGCAGCCATGCAAAGCATCAAATCACAGAAACTGCCCCTCCGTCTCTAGCTTAGAGTGTTGAAATAGCCTCGTTCCTACCATCCCTTCATTCCCCTTCACCACCTTTCATCCCCCTCCCCACTAGCAGCCTGCCCCTCTTCTTGAAACACAGAACTGATTGTGTCACGCTCCTGCTCAAAACTGGCCATGGCTTCCCGGTGTTCTTAGAATAAAACTAAGACTCATGACCAGCTGCCCTCATCAGCCTCACTTCACCCCACCCACCCTCCCTTATATCCACTAAGCTCTACTCTGTCCTTCTTTTAGTTCCCTAATCACACCTGCCTGCCTCAGGACCGTATCACATGCCATGTCCTCACCTGAATCACAATCTTCTTCCCTATCACCAGCCCACCACCTTAGTTAATTTCTTTTCACTCATATTTCTGCCCAAATGTCACTTTTCCAGAATAGTGACATTGAGTGTCTCCCGTTATATTTTCTCGTAACATCCATTGTTCCACCTTCAAGACAATTGCAATGGGAATGTCATAATTATTAATATTTAATTTTTTGTTAACGTCTTTTTTTCCCTACTAGAATCTAAACTCTATGACAGCAGGAGAAAATAACTATCTTATTCAATGCTCTCTTCCTAAGTGCTTTGTATGCTAAGTTGTTCATCCAACATTGGTTGAATAAATGAATGAATGAATGAACGTGGTTAACCTTTCCCTGAGAGACTTTGCTTTTTATTATAAAATTCTAAGAATCTATGGAGAATCCAAAACAGGTTTCTTTCTGGACTGAGAGCCTATCCTTGCATGTCAAATTGTCACTCCCAGGCACAGAATGACCCATTGCACCAACTAGATACTCCCTGCCACTATCAGATGCCAGGCTGGTGTCACAGCACCTCGGCTGCAAGATGAGCCACAGTCTGGGTTATACGGTCAGAATTCATCTTCTCAACAAATGAGACCAAATACTAAGAGGTAAATTGCTTGCCGTGCACCAAATTAGCCATTCAATAAATACTATGTTAGAATCTGAGCATTGAACAGGGTCTATGAAAAAGCCCCGCATTTATATCTAAAAGTTTAGCTCATGATTTCAAATATTAAAACCCATTGCTCACAAAGGAATATGTGTCTTTGCCAAAGTGTATTTCATTTGTTGGTTGAGAAAATATGATGATCTTATTAGAATCTACTTCTAACGTCCCAAATCAAAACCAAAACAAAACAAAACAGAAAGCACTTTGAGAGGTTTAAACTCTTTATTTTTTTTTTTAATTTCAGGATATTATGAGAGTACAAACATTTTGGTTACATTTTGTCTTTGCCTCACCCAAGCGAAGGTTAGAGGCTCACCCTTCACCTCTGCAATGCTCACCGTGTTTTTAATGGAGCAAAAGTTTCTGTCTCTAACCCAGGAATCTGGAGTCCCAGAGAAGGACGTAAGGTACGGACCATGTTGCAAATAGGCTTCTAGCCACAGACCTTGGCGCCATCTGCTCCATGTGTCTGGTGATAGCCGTGGCAGTAGTCTGCAGATGTGCCATTGCAGTGCCGTGATGGAGGGACAGCACTGAAATATGAAAACAGCAATTAAGAGAAAATTTACTCCTTTCTTCTTAGTATATATCCTAAAAGCGATCCTGTAGGCAATTGCTAGATGCTAAAACAATGACATAAAATGACAGGCAAAAGGCAGTTAAGGCAGTAACCAAGCTGGCTAAATAAGAAACACCAATGCCCATTATCTTTCTTATGTTCAAGTACCCAGTGAGGTATGGAAAAATAAGCTTAGTGTTACAGCAGTTTCAGGAACAGAATCCATGCAGGAGACCATCTGAAATATTAAGGGGCAGAAAGACAAAACTTGCACATGCCCACGTGCCCTTGCACACACGCATGCACAAATGCGGAGCACAAACAGGCAGGCAAGTCGGTGATGCCGGCACCCGTATATAAACCCTCCTACTCCAGCCCCCACACCACCAGTCACCCTTGTCTGTCTCCCCAACGACAGCCAGTCCTGAGTGTCCCCTGCTCCCAAAGCATGGCCAGGAGGAGGCCCCTCTGTTAGTTTTCACAAGTGCATAATCCCTGTGCAACACCAGCTGAACTTGTGTCTGATGGGGTCAACTGCCAGACCCACCAAAATGATAATGCAATACCTCAATGTGAGGGCCCAGAGAGGTGCTATCAAAACAGCTTTTCTTCTCTCTCTCTCTCTTTCTCTCTCTCCTCTCTCTCTCTCTCTCTCTCTCTCTCTCTCTCTCTCTCTCTCTCTTTCTTCTTCTTCCTCTTCCTCTTCTTCTTCTCCTTCCTCCTCTCCCCTTCCCTCTTCTGTCTCCCCCCGCTCAAGGATACACACATCTGAAGACCTGAAAAGTTTCTTTGCTTTTCCTAAAATTATATAACCAACTACAGTTTCGGAATATACCAGAGCAAGTTCTTATCAAATACCTTATCTCTGGGCTTGTCTTCCATATAAAATGTGAGTCACACTCAGGATAAAACAGGTTAAGTTAAACTTAGTCTACACCAGGACCATGTCTCATTTCTCCTCCAAGCCTGAGTCAACCTAGGTCTCTTTGATAGGCTGTGGGGCAGCCCTGGGTTTATTTATCATCCCACAGCTCTTGTGTCCATCAGGAAAAAGGTAGAAAAAGAGACATTCAAGGGCGAAAACTGCCATCAGCATCCCCTTGGAGGTTACTAAGATATCAGATAGTGGGGGAAACTTAGATCTTATTCTTAGATGAGCGTGTGTTATCAAAGCATTGTATTAGCAGTTGATGTCTGCCTGAATTACTGATGGGCTAATCTGTCATTCTATTTCCACCATTGTGATTTAACACTTTTGAGTTTTGAAATGTTTTTTGATCTTTCAGATATCCATTAAAAATGCAGTTTGTCCTGGGAGGGACCACACCTCACAGCTTCATTAGATCACAATTCAATGTTTAATTGAGACCGGGAAAGGTCTAATACTAAGATAGGGAGGTCACGCAACAAATTGTGCTCACTTCCCTTTTTTTAGACCTACTTGTGGTCTAAACTCTGGCATTATTCACTGGGAGACCTCGGGTGGATTGCTTAATTGCTCTAAGCTCAATCTGGCCCTCTTTCAAAAACAGAGATTTCAATCTCTTTCGAATGTCACAGGATCATAAAATATGTTCACTGTATGCATATAAGCACCAAAGGTAATTTAAGAAAATACAAAACATGATATTTACCTAAATCTTTCAGTCATTTAGCAAGGGGCATGGTGACCATCTAGGCACTATAAAAAATGCAGTGACAGGCAGCTGGTTACATCTACAACAGGACAGATGAGGGTGAGTTGGAGACAGAAATGTTCTTCATATAGCATTTAACTGAATATTTCAATTTTATAAGTAATAAACGAATATATTCTTGCAAACATAAGACATATGAGACAATGCAGCACGGTTAGCACACTCAGAGTCAGGCAGTCTTGGGGTCAAGTTTCAGCACAGACCTGCTGGTGATGGGGCTTTGGGCAAGTCAGGTTCCTCTGCGACTCAGTGTCGTCGACAGTCACAGGGGGAATAAGGCAGCTTTGGGCATATCACAGGTGGCCTACAAACAGCTCAAACAGCTCAACAATGCCAAATGCAGCCCATGTGGACCCATTCCTTCATCTGCCCTCTCTTTGGTCTCCCACCAAGCATTTACTGAAATCTTCTAAGTGATAGGAATCATGCCAGACTTCAAGTGCTCATCTTTAAGTAAGGGAGTGAGACGTGTATACAAATGGCAGGGCAACGAGTGCAGGGTCAGGAAAGAGGGAGTCGGGGCTACTTCTTAGAAGAGGTGGCCCAAGAGTTGAGCCTCAAGTGATGGGCAGGAGCCGGCCAGCGGGTCACAGAGACGAAATACATTCCAAGCACAGGAAACAGCCAGCCCAAAGGAGTGGATGTGAAGCAGCACAGAAACTGGCGTGGTCTCAGTCTGTGAGGCTGGGACCAAGCGCATTACCTGGCGAGCTCAGATCCGGTGCTTGGAAATGCGTGTGATTGAGAAGGGGAAGGAAAGGAAAGCTGCTCCGGGCATGAGGGTAAGAAGAGGGACCACAGAACTAAGAAGGCTGAGAGGAATGTGAGGGGCAGAGGCATGTGCTGGGGAGAGAGGTATAGACAGCACTCGCCGATGGCTGCCTGTGGTGTGGAGGGAGTGCTGGACGTGGAATTGAGAAGACTCCGTGGTCCCTTAGCCACTACCTGCGTGCATGGCCTCAGTAAGTCATCCTGGCATCTTTCCACTCTGGTTTCGTCCACTCTAAAATCTAGGAGCTGAACCTGCTGAGCTCTGAGATATCTTCCGTTTTGTTCAGTTTAAAAGACATTTGTTAGCTTTCCACTCAGTGCTGGGCACTGTGCCGGCCGCTGGGGACCCAGAGATGAGTAAGATGTTGCACTGGTCATGCTGCACTTGGTGTTGCCACAAGCTCACATCCATTCTCATCCCTTCTCTGCCCTACTCGGGGCTCCAGGAGCCCAGCCCCCTGCAACAGCCAGGTGTCCTGCCCTCCGGTTGTCCATTCCATTGGCACAGTGAGAGGCACCTGTGGGAAGCTGGAAAGAGAAGGAGAGAGAAGTTGGGGTATTTCTCCTCCTGCACCCCACTTGCTTCATCTCTGAGGCTGCCTCTCTACTATTACACGTATAGTCCGCAGCCCGTCTTTCGTGGCTCCAGCCCTCGCTGAGATTCAGTAGCACTATTGCTCCTCCTTGCTCCTCCAGGCCCAGATACGCCAATGGCTGCTCACTTTGCTAGTGTCTGACTCCTCAACTTCCTGCAAACCTGCCCTCTGGCATTCTGCATAGTCTCTTCCTTCAAATGTCTTCAATTCAACCTTAGCAGTGGGACTCTATCTGCGGCAAGCCCCTAACTGACACAGAGCTTAGAGTGTAGGGGAGAAGGCAGAATTTTCAATATGCCATGTGTCCCAACATTAAATATCATGGGAAACCCAAGGAAAGGGTGAAGAGGAGAAGCTCAAGGGGAGAGCTGTGGAAAGAGTCCCAGAATTCGGAGGGAAGAACTAACAGTGAACTCGGAGATGAAAGGATGGGACCAGAGAGAGTTTGTCATTGCTGTTGATATTGTTGCTGTTATTGTTACATTAAAAATAATTTCCCAGATTACAGCCCAAAGAGAAGTAAAATCTGCCACACTAGAATAAAGAGTAGCACGTGATTGAGTGATGAGGGAACAAGGCATAATTTCACCTGCGAATTTGAACAGGGGTTGATTTTTGCTGTATTAGGTAGATTGATCTTTTCTGTGTTATCATCTAAGTGTGTAGATTCAGAAATTTAAAATACATGCAAGCTCTGCAGAAAAAAAACAAATTCTTTTTTGGAATTAAAAGTTAGCTTGGAACCAAAAATGAACAAAACCAACAAGTTCTACACCAAAATCAGCGAAATTCTTTCTTGTGCCCTCTGATACTTCACATCCTGATTCCACAGGCTGGGGCAGCTCTGAACTTTCTCCACTGCCACTTATGCTGTCAGGGAGGACACAATAGCTTCTTTTGTGGTCTTCAAGGGGCAGATGTCCCACTGCCCTGCCGTTGATACCACCCAAGTTGTGAGCAGAGCAGGAAGATGGACATTGCGTCACAGAACTAAGGAAGACAAGCTGGCACGCAAGGAAAGCCAGCAATGTGGAAGTTCAGGCCTCTGTTCTGCGTCATAGTAGAGGTCCAAGACCTGGAGGTCCTGTGACTTTTTCTCACTAAGACAGAATAGAGAATCTTATCAGAAGGGAAATCACAAGGCAAGGAAGAATCAAGATGTTTTATAACAGAAATAGCATTGTACCAAAAACTTTGATTTTAGATCTTAAGTAGGTTATTTAATTACTCTGTACCTCAGTTGCTTCACCTATAAACCAAGGTTAATTAATACTTGTTTCATGAGCTTATGGAGAGGAGTAAATGAAATCATGTAGGTAAAAGACTTAGTTTGGAGTTGGGCTGCAATATGGCAGCCATCACGCAGCTTGTATCACTCTATTTTTTTTGCTTGTTTTTTTGGAGACAAAATCTCACTCTGTCACCCTGGGTAGAGTGCCGTGGTGTCAGCCTAGCTCACAGCAACCTCAAACTCCTGAACTCAAGCAATTCTGCCTCAGCCTCCCGAGTAGCTGGGACTACAGGCAGCACCACCACACCTGGCGAATTTTTTCTATTTTAATAGAGATGCGGTCTCACTCTTACTCAAGCTGGTCTCGAACTCCTGAGCTCAAGCAATCCTCCTGCCTCAGACTCACAGAATGCTAGGATTACAGGTGTGAGCCACCATGCCCCGCCTCTTATCACTCTAATATACTGGGCTCAGACAACCTCTGGGAGACCTATTTTGGGCTAGACCCAGGAGGTTTGAGATGGTCCAACATGATTCCCTTCATTTTCAATCCAGAAAACATTCAGGTATTCCCAACTCTTTAGGGCTTCAAGGGGTATTCTAAGGGCACCACAAAGTCACAACTGTTCCAAAATCACCTCCCAACGAGCTAGGCAAATCAATAGACTCTTTTCTTGTCTAGCTTGAAATTTCCATTATTAGAGTCATTCTTTGGAGCTCACACGGATGAATGAGCAATGACCAGACATCTTACACCTGTTCTGTTCTCTACCTAGCTCTCTCTTTGTCTCAAACACACACACACACACACACACACACACACACACACACAAATACACACAGGAACCAGCCAACTACCTGTTTACACCACAAATGACTAGATTACACCGACTCAATCATGAATTTCATTTTCTCCAACCATAATTGGGCCCTTGATGGTTACTAACCCCTTCACCCAACCTGTTCTCAGCACCTGACTCAGTAGCCAGCTCACTGCTAGCAGACTGTCACAATCCTAACTCACCGTGACCACATCCACACTGGCACTGCCTCAATTCTCTTCTCCTCCACTTACAATTCAGGATGCTCCAACCCCCTACTTAATGCTTGTTGTTCTTGTACCCAGCAAAAAGCAGGAGCCTAAGGGAAGGAGAACCATACAACAGGAAGGAAGACAAAGAAAACCTCTCCCGGCTCAGAATGGAAAGTGCTAGAGTATTAGAAAGAAGTTAAACTGATGAAATAGTTTGAACAGCCATTTTAATAAGCTAATGAATTGGCCACTCCAAAAAAGAAATCTGCTGAGTTAAAATGTTTGTTGCCTAAAACAGAAATGTAAAAAATACTGTGGGAACTTTAGGGATTAAAGGGAGACATTTTGGGAAAAGGGTCTTTGATCAATGATATCCATCCTCTCCCCGTCATGAGGGTTACTGCTTTATCCTCCCGTGAGGTTGAGCTGACCATGTGAAGGGTATTAATAGGGTAGATTGCTAAACCCATCTTCCTGTAGCTCATGCCAAAAATTATAAAATTACCTGATCAGAATTTAAAAACAGTATGTATTATAGCCACACTTCCTTGAGCTTAACACCTGTGACTTGTTTTTAACAGAAGCAATGGCCTGGTGCACAACAGGTATTCAGGTGCTCAAGGGATGTTCCTTAAATAAATGAATGATCTAGCAGAAAAAAGCTAAGCCATGCCCAGGTGTCTTAGAGACCCTCAGCCTCCTACCTTGAGCTAGATGTGCTATGAAGATCCAGGGACCCCTAAACAAACAATTGCAATTCTGCATGAGCACATGAAAACTGTATCTTGTTCTAGACAGGGGCTCAGACCATTCCCAAAGTTTCTGGGGGAAAAGCGGAGTCTCCAGCAAGGTGTGAGGTCCCAGGCTGCTGAACTGAGCCTGCTGGTCCCATGATGAGAAGGGCAGCTAAGGTTTCTCACCTGTGGGGAATAGCAAATTCTCAGAGATATCTAATATCAAAACCACATGCATTTAAGGTGAATAGTCATGAACACAGTCTCCTTTGGGGGAAAAAAGAAAAAAGTCCTGTTAAAACTAAAGTCCCAGCCGATTCCCAGACACACTCAGCAAGGAACAAATTAGTACCAGGCCAGTCCTCCAGGCCAGAAGTCCTGACTTCACTCCCTCTGAACCCTGTTCCCAAACTAAAACAAACTTCTTTTAAAATGTCTATGTTCCCTATCAATGCACACAGACATTTTAAAGAGACCTTAAACACTGTGCCTTGTTGCAGGGATGAAAAGTTGACCACATACGCATGCAAAGCAGGAAGAAAGAGTAACTTCAATGGGCAAAATGTGTGCTTTTCCCCATCGCTCTGACTCTGAGAATCTGAACAAACAAAATGGTTATTCTGATCTTTGGTCTGAAAAGATTAACATAAAAAAACAAGAGTGATACTACTTTCTTGTGATAAAAGCAAAAACTTACTGGCAACTTCTTATGAATTCCTAGTGCCTACCATAGTAGTGGTGTTAAAGAAAAAAATTACCTATGACGCTGTGTCAAAGAACAGAAAATTACAAAAAATTGAGTTTTAAAGATCAAATTGGCTTCTATTAATAATTCATGAACTGGGCAGCATCCAGTCTACAGAATAGACAAGAGTTCTGCTGCGAGTGGCAGAACAGTTGGTTTTTGTGAGGTAGCTTGAGCAGGAGTAAGGAAACAGCATAGCACAGAAAAGCAGATTGGTTAATAGCAGGTTACTTCAGGTTACTTTATTTTACTTCTGGTTACTTTCCTCTGTGGGTTAAAACAGTGGGGGCCTCCTCACTGTGCTATCTCAGGTTGACTGGGCCCCTTTTGATTGGTTCCTAGGAATCCCCTGTATTTTCAGAAAACTTGCCCATTTAGGGATTTGGCTATCATCTTTTTCCTGATTTCTCCAAAGCTCAGATCTTACAAGTAAACAGCTTAGGTTTCAGTTTGGTGCCATGGAACCTTAGCATGAGTGACTCCATTTTGGGTTGGTCTATTGGAGCTTAGTGCAGGAGTTCAGTCCAATCAATGGCCTCCCATAAATTTTATCTAGCACTGGTTTAGATGGTAAGGCAGACTTTATTCAAGGAGCAAGGGGCAGGGCTGTAGGTATAGGGACAACCACCAAATGGTCTTGCAGTTGGGGGAAGAGATTGGGCTCAATTCTACTCCAACAAGGACAGTGGAGATTTATCACCAAGTAGCAAGGTGGGCAAGAGACAGTGCATAGAAAATTACTAAGAGGAAATAGCAAGGGTTAGGGGTCCCTTGCTAAGCTGACTTGATAGGACTATTGCTGAAGGCAGGTCAAGATGATAAGGTATCAATGTTGAGGTAGTCAGATTTGAAGGGTGGGGGATTTTCTCTAAGCTGACTTAGCAGGATTCTTGCTCAATCTGGATTCTATGAAGACAGAAAGGGAAGCTGAAGGTTAGGGTTGGCCACAGGACTCAGAGGAGCCTGACTAAATTTTGGGTCATAGAAGAGTCTTTATCACCAGTAACATAGTAAGCATCCAATAAATAATTTCTTTTTCTTTTTTTTTTTTTTTTTTGAGATAGTGTCTCACTCTGTCACCCAGGCTAGAGTGCCATGACATCATCATAGCTCACTGCAACCTCAAACTCCTGGGCTCAAGTGCATGAGCTTCCTAAGTAGCTGGGACTACAGGCCTGAACCACCATGTCTGGCTACTTTTTCTATTTTTGGTAGAGATGGTGTCTTGCTCTTGCGCAGGCTGGTCTCAAACTCCTGAGTTCAAGCAATCCTCCTGCTTAGGCCTCCCAGAGTGCTAGGATTACAGGCGTGAGCCACTGCGCTCAGCAATAATTGTTAATTAAACAAATCAACCTTCTTGTCCAAATCCACCAAATTCATTACTTCTCACAACAACCTTATGTGGCAGCACTCATCTAGGGCAATGGTTAAATTCTCTTTCCCTTCGAGCTCATCCTATATGCTATTAAGTTCTTTCCCCACAGAATCCTTTCCATCACTTGGGCTACTTCCATAGGAATTAGGAAATTAAGGCTGGGAGAGAAGGTTCAAGGCCATGGGTCAATCCAAAGTCAGGGTATGGAGTTCCAGTAAGAACTTAAACCACAAATCCACCTTCCTCTGCAGTAAGGATGGGTCTAAAGCTGCTGGCTTATCACTACTCCAGCTGCATCTCACATACTGACACATACTCATCCATGTTCCTGCAGCCCTCAGGAATTTTGGAAACCCTAATAAGCAGAGACAGTGACTCAGGGAATACATGATTTCTTACAGGCTCAAGGACCTCATGGAAGAACAAGAAGCTCATCACAGAATGGTGAAACAATCCAGAAATAAACAGGAGTGGGCACCGCTGCCATCCCTAGGCAGGAAAAACAAGGAGACTGTGTTTCCCCAGAACCCAAGGGCAGGGCCCACCATCAGAGGCTGAAACTGTGAGTTGGGAGTTGGAGCCTCAAAGGAGACACAGCTCTCCATAGGACACCTCCCAAGGCAGAGGGGACAGGGAGAAGGCCCTGGTTTCTCCTGCTAGTGCCTCCCATTGGTACCACTCAGTAAGGAACCAGGTGACACAGGAGTGTGGGCAGCGCAGCCCACAGGTCAGCCCCTGCAATACAGAGCAGAGCAGGGACAGGCCAGGCGTGGGTCTGAGAACAAGCAGGCCACACACAGGGGCATTTGACAGCCATGTAATAGCCAGATTCAAATTAGTAATATTACAGAGAAAATAACGTAGATGTTCAATAACCTTGTGATATTACCTTAACTGCATTACAAACAAAAAATCATGACAACTTGGAAAAAAAGATACTAATTCCATTTAGAATTGCTGATACCTTATGAAAGAGGCAACACTCTGATAAATTGGGGAATATGGATAGAATTTCTAAAGCTATAAGAGAAATAGGAAGGATTCTACTTGCAAAAGCTAAACACATGTAAATATTCTGGAATTATCTGCTGGGACAGTATTGAAGATGGACTGGAGTACCAAGTGAAGGAATGTAAATTTTTCCTGGTAAACCAGGAGTCCCTGAAGATTTGGGGGCCAGAAAGTGACAAAATCAGAGCTGTGCTTTAGGAATTAGTTTAGCAGCAGCATATAAAATCCACTGGGAATGAAGATGTCAGGTAAACGGTAATAAAATCTTGAACCGAGGGGTGGCCATGGAACTACATGGAGCTGTCTCTAATTGATGTAGTGTCCTCCAGTTGACGGTATTGGGCAAAAAACTATAACTGGTAGCCCTTGAAAGCTCAGAGAAGATGTTTGTGCATACTTCACGGCATCATATGCAAAGTGATGACAGTTTAAAGCCTGAAGATGGATAAAATTATGCAGAGAGAAAAACCACACAGAAATGTGTTTCAGCGAAGCCTTGGACAGCGGGGAGAGAGAAGAGACTAGGAGTGGTGGAAGTGGGGGGCCCAGGAGAATACTGCATTTCAGTAGAAAGAGCTTCCCAAAGAAGTAAATGAAAAATTATGTAAAATGCAGCAGAAAAGTCAGGAAAAATGATGACTAAAAAGGGTGATAGGATTTTTTAGTTTTAGGAAGAATTTCAGGAAGTATTCAGAACTAAATGTGAAATCAAAGGATTTGGGCTCAAGGCATACCCAAAACAATTTCTGTCTACATCACACCTTCTGCTTATGTATCATTCCTGCTTCCTCATAATTCCAGCCTCTGTGTAACTTGTTATGTCCCCTTGGCTCTTCTCCCTAGAGTGAGCGTTCAGTTCCTACACCCATTGCTAAATGCTTCATACTCGCTATTTCCAAAGTGAGTGTATTGTCATGCCACAGTGCCCACAGCAGCCAGAGAGAGTGGGGTCACACCACGTATAATGTGGCTACCTGGAGACTTGCCCACTAGAGTGCACTTAGAAGCGATGATGGGCAGGGCACACACAGACTGACATGTCAAGTAGAGCTAGCATCTAACTTCCGTAGTTCAGTACTCAGTAAAACTTTGAGAGCGTTTCGTAATAGGCTTGAGTAGCATGGTTTCCCTTTTTTCCTCTGGATTCTAGAAAAAGAGAAAATGCCAGATAAAATGTATAGGATAGCACAAGGTTATTGGCTGGTATGTTGGCCTCTGCAGAAATTCAAGTGTTGTAGAGAAGACACTATCCACAGTACTAAGTTTAAACCACTTAGGCTGTAATGCAAAACCACACACAATCTGATAACTGCCTACTTCTCCAGCATTCTCTCTCTCTAGCTATTCAGGCAGTAACTCAAATTCAAATAATTCAACCAGCAAGCTCTCATGCTGCTCCGGGCATTGTGCCAATCACGCCAAGCCCCCACCAGCCAGGCCTCTCGCATGCAAACATTACTGCTCCCCTCCACAGGATTGCCTTTGCCCTTCTCTGCATGTGCTGAAATCTCTCATCCGAGGCAGCGTACGTGACAGACAGAGGAGGGCTTTGCAACCTGACTGCTTTGGGTTTAAATCCGGCTCCACCATTAACCAGTGTAACCTTGGTCAAATTACTTAAATTCTTTATGCTTCAGTTTCCTCCTCTGTCTTCCTTAGAGGGCTATGGTGTTGATTAAACACATGTGTAAAGCACTTAGAAGAGTATGTAAAGATATTGAGTGCCATACCAGGAATTTGGAAAGTGTCTAATAAATGGTAAACACCAGCAGTAGTAGTAGTAGCAGCACTGTAATGCCCAGATGAAGATGCCCTGCGTTCATGGTGACCCCGGCTCATGATGCAGACTCACGTGGTTCTCATCATATGCAGCCTTGCACGTGTTTGATAGCTAATGGGTTAAATTCCCTTTGGAGGCAGACTGTTACACATTTTATATTCCCCCAACACGCTTGGGCACATGTACCACAGTGCCTAATGGTGATAGTAAGTTATGTGTGTGCCGGGGGTGGGGGTATTAATTCAGTGGACCCCAAGGAAAATTCTACAGAGAATAGACAAGTGCAGTTCCTTCATCACCAGGAAACATCAAGGTTTGTGGCTACCAAAATGGAAGGAAGTGGCTGTATAATCACTTTCTCAGTGGGCCTTTAATAAGACCTATCTATTCTTCTTACCAGTCTGGATTAGTTTAGAGGCCAAGAGATGAACTAAATAATGTATAATTCTATCAGTTAACTCCTTCAGAACACCTCCAGATCATCGTGCCTCCAAAATGCCTTGTTAAATGTTAACCCACAGGCATGTTGCTGGGACCAGCTGGGGCCAGCCTGTTTCTGGTGAGACTGAGAGCCCTGTGCCATGGTCTGACTATGCCAAGAAGTGATCACAGCTGCTTCAGAGGTAATCAGCAAAGAATGTCAGAAGGAAATGGCCCCAGGGAGCAGAAATGCTTTTGCCCCCTAGATGGCATTTCGTAAGCCGATGGACAAATGACAAGCTAGAAATAGCACACGGCTAGTGTTAGTGATAGTACTGGGAAATGGCTTCAGCCTGCAAACTGGACCACACATCTCCCATCCCTTGCTGAGAGGAACTAGTGCGTGAAACAGATAAGTTTCCCAGCATGACTAATTTATTGAGTGACTATCTTTTTGCCACTTTTCCCCACATGCTGACCAGAAATGAGGCGTCAGTGAAGGCACGCACTTAAGGAAGCCGTGCTGTTGTGAGGCACATCCTCCCCAGGACAAATCCCCTGGGACATCCCCCTCAATTCAGTGGGCTTACTGTTATCCCCAGCCCCTCCTCCAGCCAGAACCAAGGGGATAGACCTAACACCTCTGTTCACTCATGAAATCTGTTTGAACTCCAATGCTGGACTTTCAGTAAAAATTAAAATGCAGAATTTGGGGAATTATACACTTTCTTTTCTAAGTTGAGCTGTTGCAAGCTTAGCCCTGCAACACCCTCGCAGTCACCCAGTTTCAAGTGTATTTGTTGCATTTCCCAAGTTTTGTTCTACAGAACAGTGGTTCCTTGAATTATTAATAGGAAATCCCTGAAAGAAAGAGTTCCAGGTCAAATGAGTTTGGGAAACATGGTCATATGGCTTCCTTGAGTGGGGAGAGAAAGGAGGGAATGGCGGCTGCAGTCCAGTGATTGCAGGATGCCTGGTTCACCATAGGCAGGGGCAGTACCCATAGGCTGTGGTCTGCAGTAAAATGTATCAGGAGACTCAGGAAGGATGTTCCTGTTTGGTGACCTTGTTTGGGAGGTCTGCAGGGACAACCTTCAACCCTCCTCCATATTAAAATGTATCAGGAGACTCAGGAAGGATGTTCCTTTTTGGTGACCTTGTTTGGGAGGCCTGCAGGGACAACCTTCAACCTTCTCCATATTAAAATGCACTTCCAATGTCATATGAAACAAGTCTAAAAATTCCCAACAAACTCTTAAAAGTCCTGTTTTCCAGGAAAAAATGTCAGGAATATGGATCTCTCTAAAAGACAATCTCAAAAGGAGTTTAAAAGTTGCCTGCAAGAGTCTTGCAAAGAGCAGCAGCAGAGACACCATGGATGATACAAGCCCGTCACCTACGTTCCTGTAGTTTTATAGGCAAGAAGTCAGTCGTTGAATTCATGGATTGAGAATATCCCTTTACTGATTCCAGATGCAACTGTATCGCAGGCTCCTTCAGTTGGGTAATAACCTGAGGTACAAAGAATTCATTATCTAGTGAAAGTGCTGACTCTTCTGGAAGGTACTGGAACATGCTCCCTTCCTGCTCCCTCTTTAATTATCAGTTTAATAAAAATTCTTTGTTGGCCAAACTTCTCTGCTCAGGCAGGCCCAGAAATGCATGGAGAGGTCGGGGAAGAAGACAACATTCCCCCGGGGGAACAACACTCCAGCTCGCTGCTTCTTCATCATACCAGCACGTGCTCTAATTTAATGTCATGGACAAAATTCACCTCAATATTAAAGTCCCTTTCTGGACACCTGTGAGGCTTGGGGAAGGGCAGGCCCCTTTCAGGCCACAGTCATGGGGGTTATAGCCATAATATTCGTGGACCTGTGTTAGTTCACCTGATTGACTCGAGCAGAGAATTGGGCTTTGAGTCAGAAGAGCCAAGTCACAATCCTGGCTCTGCCATGAAGCGGCTGTGACAAAGGGCAACTCCCTTTACCTCTCGGTGCTTACATTTCTAACCTGTAAAAGGAGGTGGTTTGTACCAGATCATCTCATGGTGTCTCGTGGCTACACTTCTAGGCACTAGACCACAACTCTACACAAAGAGGAACCACATCTTTCCTGTTCTCCACTGTAACTCTAGCCCTGAGTACAATCTCTAGAATGTAACAGGTGTTGAATGGGTATTTTTTTAATGTATAAACACTCAAATAAAATGCTAAGTTCAACCCAAAATATGCAACTGGTTTATATAATTCAGGACAAATGCCTATATTTTCCCTCATTTTGTCTCAGTTTCCTAGATAATACCACAAATCCCCCCTTACTAGATTTTCTTGGCTGGTGCAATATTGAGTCCCATTGTCCCTAACCAGATTTAACATAAATCCTCTAGCAAGCATTTTAGAAAGAACATATGAATAATCCAATGTGTCAGACATATCCACTGATGACAACAAAAGTCACCATGTGGAAAAGAACATCAAGATAGATGGTGCTGCCTTGTAATTAGAGGTTCAGAACATGAAGAATCATTCTACCAAAAAAAAAACAAAACTCTCATTACTCAGAAGTTCTGGCCAAGATAAAAATAGATAATGCTGGCCTACCAAAAATTAGAAAAGTCAGGCACTTTTTTCTATAGCTCCGAAGTCTCCTTCCAGCCCCTTTCCTTAACTCAGTAAAGGACTCATCATTTACTGTATTCACATGTTTAAGACTTTAATCTTGTATTGCACAATTAAAGATATGCCAAAGGAATTTCAGACAATTGAAAACAGATGGTGAGATCTTTGGCAGGAGAACTCAGTGGAAGGCAAGGAGGTAGGTCTTCACGCCTCTTATACCCCACTACACCTAAAACTGGTCTTAAACAAAAACTTCTCTTAGGAACTTTTGCAGTGCCTGATGGTCTAGGGGTTGGAGTGGAGCAAGAGGTGGCAGAACACTTGCCTAAAAAGAGCAAGGAGGTGTCCGGTCTATTGCCATCTTCCCAGGGTCCAGGTGCAGGGCTCCTTCTGACTGGACCCTCTACCCTTCCTGAGGCCACTACTCCAGCACAGGACAACCCCAATTCCCTCAAAAGGGGTCATTGGCCACTTTCCTCACAAAGTTGACCCTAAGGCAACCTCAGCTTTTAGAGTTCCTTCCTGATCACCTACTTCTTTGGGACTAACCCCAATCTGATAGGGAGACGCTAGTTTGCTGAACAAGATCTGGGGGCTGACCCCAATCTAAAACAAAATGAAAGAGTACTTAAAATTAGACCTGCATGATAATATTGGCAATGCTTCAGCTGAGGAGAAGACCAGGCAGCTTGAAGTACTTACTCAGTCGCAGCATAGAAAAGCCCACCACTGCTCAGAGAAGAGCCAAGATCACAGACAAGAGAACCTTACTGGAGAGTAAGATCCAGAATTTGAATGTGGTTATATACATGGTGATGATGGTAGCAGTGAAAAAGAACATAGTATCAGGGAAAATTCTTCAGGATGAGACCAATTATTGGTACTAGTGAACTAGACAATGGGAGAAAAAAGTTCTGTTTTTACTGTAAAAGTAATATGAAATATAGCCATTGTAATACCAAATATAACCATATATCCATGAAGGTATAGCAATTGCCAAGCAAATACAAGAGAAGTTATGTATATTTTAATGTGATCAAATTAATTGTAAGTTTCTTTGAACGACAATGCTAATCTGAACAATTTAGCCTTCTTAGCTTGCAATTTATGGTTGTCAAATCATTCCTAAGGTAATAAAAGACAACATTATTGAGAAATCTTTATATTATTTGATTTGTCTAATATCCAACCCTACATCCATATCTCCAGGTATTATATGAAACATGTTACTTTATTCCAAACTTCTATTATTTTATGACTTAAGACTATGTTGATATTTTGCAATAAAATAAAATTTGTTGTTTAAGAATTTTTGAGGGTTTTACAATTTCCACTGGTATGGGCAGTGGAAATAACATTGTTAGGTAAACCTGAGTTTGCATGTCACCTAAGAAATGTGTGAAGTGCTGTGAGAGGTTACTTTACCTCTATACCTCCCAGTGTGCTTTTCTGCCAAATGGGTACAACTGTTATGACTCAATGTACCAGACAAAGTGCCATGTAAGTGTTGAGGCTCATAGAGTCTCACATTTGGACAAAGTTTTTAAATTATCCAGACGGCCATCTAATCATAGTTGAAACCATCCCTTCCTATGCGAATTGAATGTGAATTTAGAAAATCACATGTCCTGGATGATAATACTAAAAAACGATACATGTCTAACCAGGATATCAGCTGTGAGGAATATTGAGAAGGGAAAAAAAAATGTTTAAATTACTTAACCTACAGTGGTCCAAACAAATGAAGATCAATCCTAATTTTGAAGACTTCAGTCTACCTGGGAGCTCTTTGAATTTATACACAGTTAAGCAGTGAGCTTATTTATGTTGGTATACTGTATCTTAAAGTTACTTTCTTCCTTTTTTATGTTCAGTTCTATTTATTATCATAGGTAATGATTCCTACTCTTGCATATTGAACCCAACTTGTGCCAAACACTTGGTGGTATAGACAGATAGATGATAGATAGATGATTAATGGATACATAGATGATAGATAGATAGAGGTTATAGATAGATTTAAAGTCTCAGACAATTTTAAAAACAATCTTTCACATGGTTACTATTATTTTCCCTCCTTTTACATATGATTAAAATGACATTCAGAGAGGCTAAGAAATACACAAAAGACCATAAAGCAAGTAAGAGATTTCAAACAATAGCAAACAAATGCAATGTTATTTTTTCAGGACACTGGGATGGAAGTATCTATGGACTATTATTTTATAAATAAAATTTAAATCATTAGTTCGCCTTTGAAACAAAACTGGCAATCCATTAATTTTCCTTATAGCATAGGATATTTAGTAACAGAGCCAGAAGGAAAATAACTAAAAGGTCACTATAAGCAATAAAAAAATCTAACTAGTAGTAGTAGTCATGATGATGATGATAGCAAGAGGAATTAGGGGAAATAAAGAAGAGCTAATATTTCCTTAGACTTTTTACAAGTGACTTTGTGGAATCTCCTTGACTGGAGATCTTTCAAAAAAGAGGGATAAATGTGAAATACAGATATCCATCTCCAAGAAATAGCAGCTACAATATCCCACTAGACAATGAGATCTCACAGGCTATGCAAAGCTTAGGACAAACCGCGTAGTCTAACGTGCTTGTCAATTTTGGCACAAATGTTTTATGGATGCGGTCATCAAAAAGTCATCATTAATATGAGACTGGAATCCTGGGACTACTACAGCTCTGGCAACAAATCTCCATCAGGACAATATCTCTTACTAACCAGATTATGACAAGTGATTGGTTTATGACTGCTGAGTCCATCCCGTTATGAGTTTAGAAGATGTTTTCCATATTGGCCTTGAAGCAAACTCACACTCTCGTAAATGAGAGCCAGGACCTGAAGCTCCCCCAGATCCTCCCAGCTTTACCAGATTCCCGGGGCTATGACACAGTTACAACACATTCACTCAATAAACATTGACTACGTGCTGGCGATTTGCCTGTTCCTGTGCTCCATGCAGTGAGGGATGCCAGTAAGTGAAGACATCGTTCCCGTCTAGAAGGAAATTAAACATCATGAATTTGGAGCCACGTGTTACTTACTGCTGACTTTCTCTGGAGATCCTGGGCCAAGAGGACAGTGCAAAGTCTCACAGCATCCAGAAACTGATATTGTAGGTGGTAACTACAATCTTAAATATCTTTCAGTCACCAGTTCTCCTACCCCAACCCCCCCAATCCATTGTGCTGGCTCCCATTCCAGTAGGTACAAAGCTACATCATTCAGAGTGTTCTCCATGGATTTATCCTAACAAGATGATTGATCTATCCAGAAATATTATACAATCCAGCTTTTTCTAGTGGACTATAGACCAACTATATATATTTTTGCACATTTCTGAATTAGGAATGGAAAGAGCAGAAAGATATAGCAGACAGCTGGGCACCTCTTCTTGTATCCAAGCACCACGGCATCTTCCTCATCTTATTCCTAGACACAGTCTGAGCCGCAAGCAAAGGCTCTTCTGTGCTGTGTGAGCACACCAGGCTCACTCCTCACAACCTGCGACTCGTGGCTCCCCTGTGCCTGGGATGATCCCCCCAGACCATTTCATCCTTCCTTCTCCCACTGCTTTGCCATCACTGTTCAGAAATGCCTCCCTTGACCACCCTATCTAAAAGATTAAAACCCCCATCACCCTGACTCCTCTACCTTAACTTTCATCACTTATCGTCACCTGAAAATAAAAATGTTTCTTTATTATCTGTCTCCTCACACTCGAACACAACCTCCCTGACAAGAAGAACTTCATGCACTTTTAGTTTTCTGAGATTGCCCAGTTCCCAGCATTAGGAAGCTGTTAATCAATATATATTGAGTTTAATATATATATATGTGTGTGTGTGTGTGTGTATATATATGTGTGTGTGTATATATATATATATATATATATATATATATATATATGTGATAGACTTAGTTGCTTTCAAGGCCAGAGATCAGCTGCCTGCGCAGGGAGGCAAACATTTTTAAAAGCTGGCTCTACCTACTAGATTGTTTACTCAGGCTTGTTTTCTTTTTTCCTGACATCTTGCATCTTGCTCTCACTCCCAGGGCATGTTTAGCCCAGAGCCTCAGGAAGGATTTGGAGAGGACTTGCTAAAGACTAAGATTTGGACCTATGCATAGATCCAGTCTCAAGATCAGACTTGTGGTAAAACCACAGACAGACATGGAGTGGCTGTTGACTCCACCACAATCAAAGTTTGATCATAACAAAGAAAGGAAAGATTAACTAAGGCAGAGCCAATTAGCCAGGATGCTCGGTCTCTTGGACTACAACTGATCGTGAAAGTTAAATGCTTCATGGAATCTTGCTTCCTCTTTCTCAATGACCTAAAGCAGGAGCATGGGGACGGGAAATGGTTTGCCCAACATCCCACAGTATTTCAGCACTGGGCTTGGAAATCACTAAGTTTCCATATTTCCTGCCTATGACCACCTAAGACAGAGAACACACAGAGTTAGCTCAAGTTCCAACCGTGTAAGGCAGGTGGAAGGACTCACACGCACACACAATAACATACTACTGAATTGATGTAGAGTTGCCCTTCCCAATTTTTCTTTAAAAATGGCTAAATTTATAGTCTTCTTGAATGCTTTCTGGATAAATGTTCTCTTTCCTCTTTCTAAATTTGCAGAGTGCTTTGCTGTTCTTCTTATCTCTGAGCACATCTTTTCAGTTCTTGCCAGCCTGGAACCATCCTCAGGGAGCACTGAGGGGGCGAAACCTCTTGCATTGCCACTTCCCGTAATCGAGAGACAGTCCAGATGCTGCCAAGGTTTCCCATCCTTCACTTCCTCCAGGCAGAAGTCTTCCTTAACGCACCTATTTCACTTATGATAAAGAAATGAGTTGAGGTTCTATAACATTGTATAATATCTTCCCTCAAAGGGTAAATTTAACTTTAAGGCTTTAGCACTTCAACAATCAGAAGAATAAAACATCCTTGCCCACCTGTCGAAAAAAAAGAAACAAAAAAAAGAAAAAGAATAAAACAACTAACAATAGAAGAAAAAGACTTGGAAACAAGTAGACAAAAGCAGATACTGTAATTTCTTCCATCTTTTTTTTTCTGATTCTTTCTGTCACTACCTGGTTAATCTCTTGTCACCAGTTCTCCTTCAGTAACCTCCCCATGATCCTTCCAACATCCTCAGACTTCAATCTGATACACAACACTTAGAGCTTAATCTTTTAGTTAATATTGGCAGGCCCTCTACACCCAATTAAAATCAATACTCCTCCCTGGGGCAGTGAGGGTCCCAACAATCTGGCCTCACTCTAGAGAGAATGAGACTCCTAGTGGGGGTGGAGGGGGCTCATTATGCCCTCCAGGGGACAGTTTTGTTTGTCACAACTGGGGACATGCTAGTGATGTCTAACAAATAAAGACCAGAATGCAGCTAAACCTCCGACAATGAGCAAGACAGCTCCCTATGACAAAGAATTACCCAGTCCAGCACAATACTGCTGAGGCTGAGAAATCCTCCTCTATAGCCTTCTCTCTACTCCTTTTCTTCTTTTTTCTTTTCTTTTCTTTTTTTTTTTTTTAATCAACTCTTTGATAGATGGCTTACAGTCCCCTAAGCATGGTTGCTGTGTTCAAACCCTGAGCCCTCTCCTTGTCCTCCCTCTACCTGGGAAGCCTCCGACCCTTCCTTCAGCTGGCAGGCTCCTGTCCTCACTTTAAGGCCCTCTCCTCCTGGAAAGCTTCCTGGATGGGTGTGTTCTTTGCTCTTTCTAAATGTGCAGAGAGCTTTGCTATTCCTCTTGTGTGACGTTTATTACTACAATCTGTAGGCTCCAAGAAATTAAAAACCTTGTCCTGGGTGGAAAATGGCGGAATAGGAGTGCCCTCCTGGCTCTCTGCTCTCAGAGTCGGAGGTGAAATAGGCAGACTACTGCACGCGAGTGAACTCCACTTCTACAGGACCAGCTCTGCTGATCTACAGAGAACCAACGTGGGACACAAGACCTCAGCGGAAAACAGGTGAATCGGAAAACTTCTCGCGAAGTAGAGAGACTGTCGGGTGCCTTAGAGAGGGAACCCGGTTCCCGCTCCGGCCGGCCGGCCGGTCGGCCAGCATCTGTGCCGGGGTGTTTTGATTCCCCGGGGAGTCCACCCTTCCCCCACCGTGCCCCACACCCTCTCAAGCAGGGAAGTGGCTGAAGTCTGCGGGCAACAGTGGTGTAGGCAGACAGGCTGTGCTGCGGGAGGGAAAAAACTGGAACGGGAAAAACTTTAAACTCTCCGGTGTGCTCCTCTATTTGGGGAGGGCCCTAGCCGAGCAGAC